>JASSRZ010034472.1:0-16049 GCA_032164315.1 Malacoctenus gilli | reverse complement strand
TGTGTGTGTGTGTGTGTGTGTGTGTGTGTGTGTGTGTGTGTGTGTGTGTGTGTGTGTGTGTGTGTGTGTTGCAAAAAACATCGGTCCCTCGAGCTTTGCGCCAATCAACTCCAGATAAAATTAAACGCTTGAAGTGGCAGGAAGCAACACCGACTGGTGAAAGCGTCGGTTTAAGTCTCCGACTTTCACTCTAGTAAGCTCATTAGTTCACAAACGATGCTTAAGACAAGTAAAAACACAGTTTGGGCCTACCTGACACCTGGCAGTCCGCAGGAAGTCCGGGCCGGAAGTCAAAGCTGAAAATCGACGAGTTCCGTTTGGAGTTTTTTCCTCATTTAATCTAATTTAAACATTTGAAAGTCGTTGAAAGTTAATTTCACTTTCTAGGCATGCTGCAGTTTAATTGCAAACTGTGTAGGAACTTAAACTTTGTATAAAACTATATTTTAGGAGCAAAAAAACTCATACACATCGTTATTTCGTGGCCTCGACAAACAAACGTCCATTATCAATGAGCGGACCTGGCGACGAGTTTTATGTTCTTCCGCATGAAAATATAGGACGCAAAGGCTTTATTCAGAATTTTAAAAAATGCACTTTTTGCAACTTATTCTAACATTAAACGCTACGAAAGAAAACCCACTACTTTTTACAATTACTGGTGACAAAGTCCTGGTTAAAAATAAAAATAAAAACAAAAAATGGTGATGCGAAGCTATTAAAATAAATAAATTAAGTGAATCACTTTGTAAATCCTCTTATTGGATTTATGAATGAAACGCACAGCTCTCCCTGCAGCCTTTAACACTAATTCGTCACTCATCGTTTAACATAATTAGGGTTAAATAGCGTCTGCTATTACAGATCCTCTGGTGCCCTCTGTCGGAAAAACGCTGCAACTGCTACTCACTGAAGGGGAAGTTTAAAACGGGGCAAAGTTCAAACTGTCAAAACAACCAGCAATCAGTAGCACATCATGCACACATGGTTTATTCGAGTAGGGAGGCAAATAAATGAACGATTGAATGGAAAAAAATTATAAATAATCAATCAATGAAGGAATAAATATAAAAAAAAAAAACAAAACTGATGCTTACACCTTTATTATCTTGAGTTGTAAGTAAAAAAAATGAATGAGTGAATTTTAAAAAATGGAGGAATTAATGGCTGGGGGAAAAAAATTTAAATAAATGAAGGACGCGGAAAATCATAAAATTGATGAATGTGTCTTTCTGTTAAATGGAGGGCTAGATTAATCAGTGACAAGATAAATCAAATAATTTAGATGAAAATAAGCGATGAAAGGATGAATAAATGAGTGAATGGAGAGTGAATGAACGAGAGAAGAAAAAGGTGCCAAAACTCATTTTTATTGTTGCTGGTATAAAAAACAGAGCAAGGTTTCCCACTCTTTTACATTTGGCACAGATGTGTGTTTTCACGTCAGACATCGTCACTGTTCCCAGAAGGTTCTTTTATCAGTGTACAATGAAAATCCAGTTGGATTGTTTACATGTGTAATAAGTTGTTTACATGTGCTGTGGACTGTACTGAGACAAAGGAGTCCCCAATTCTTCTTTTTTGTTGTTTTTTTCTTGACATTTTGTGCAGCTGCCGTCACCTGCGTAACATGTTTGGTTATAATATTCAGATGCGAGCGTCTCATTGGTGTCCATGTTTGTTTCCGCTCCTCGCGTAAGCTGCAAATCAATTTAGCCCAAAACATCGTTTGGAAGAGTGAAAACGGAAAGTATTTCACGTCCTTCCAGGAAGCGCTGACGCGTTTGGTTACTTAGGATTTCAGTGTCACAGCTTCTTCTACATACGCGCTCCGGAGAGCACGCAGAGGACCGGACGTGGGACCTCCCACCGCCGGCCACCAGCTTCCCCCTAAAGTGTGCCTAGACGCTCCGCAGCAGCCACTGTGGGGGCGAGACGCCGGACTGGGAGAAGTAGTTCCACCACCACGGTTTCTCCTGCCGCTCGATGCCGCCGTCGCCCGCGTCCGGCTCGCCGTAGCGCTCGAACTGGTTGTAGGGGTCGAACCGCTCCCACGTGTCGACGGTGGGGAAGAGGTGGTCGTCGATGTCGGGCTCCACGGGAACCTGGGGGCGAAAGGGACAACGGAGGAGAAGCGTCAAAGGAGGAAGGAGGTACGTTCACGAAATAAATTGGTGAAATTGAGTGGGAGGAGTCAGACCTTCTCCAGGACAAAGTCCACCCGCCCGGCCTTGTTCATGGTGCGCGGCAGGTGGACCCTCTTGGTGACTCTGGAGTAACCCTTCGCCGTGGCAGTCAGGATGTGAGTCCCCGGGTTCAGCAGCCGCCAGTAGTCTCCATCTTCAGCTGGAGGAGGAGGAGGAGGAAGAGGAGGAGGAGAAAGAGAAGGAGAAAGAGAAAGAGAAGGAAATTGACAAAAAGGAGGGGAGGAAGAGGAGAAGAAAGGGGGAGGAAGAGAAGGGAGACAAGTAGGAAGAGAAAGAACAAGAGAAAGAGGAGAAGGAGAAAGGGGAGGATGAGCAAGGGCAGGAGTAGGAGGGGAGTGGAGCAGGAGATGGGGAGGAAGAGGAGGAGAAGCGGAAGGAAGGAGGAGAAGGAGTAGGAGGATGAGGAGGAAGGAGGGAGTTTTGGAAGAATGTTGAGCAATTATTTCTCCTCGCATTACAGCGCTAAATGTGAGTCCAGCAACGTGACAAGCAGATTTAAACTACAACATCGACCCCATGCTGAACAGGACGCTTCTTCTCAAATAAAAGAGAACAAAGTAGTAAAAAGAGAAAAATACATCTTAAAATACCTCAACTTTAATCATATGTAGTCTGCTCTTGTTTCAGTTACCTGTGGTGACATCTTTCCTGATCCCTCTGACGGATATCGATGCACCTTTGATCGGGCTTCCCTGCTGATCCGTGACGATGCCCTTTATTCCTCTGTGGACCTGAACGAACACAAACTCTCACCCAATTGGTTTCCCGTCATCAGCTCCAGCAGTCATGAGTGGATGGAGCATTCAGCTGACGCTACCGGGTAAAAGTCAGGACGTCCAAATCGACAGCGAGACTTACGGACTCGACAAAACTGAGCAGCGCTTCCTTGTTCCTCTTCCATTCGGGGTAGAGCTCCGCCTCTGAGGGGAACTTGTCACAGCCGAGCTCCACCGTGACCTCCAGACAGTTCGTGTGCAGGTAATTAAAATCGGACATACCTGAAAAAACAAAAAGAGATGTGAGTCCCGGTTGAGAAGCGCTGAAAGGTGAACGCCGTGCCTCGAAACGAACTCACCTCCTGCAAAGCTGTACCACAGGGCGCCGTTGATGATGCCGCCGGTGCGGTAGAAGGACGCCCCGCATCGCTCCGTGTCGTTGTTCGACATGGTGGCGTGGGCGTCGGCGTAGGTGCGAGCCAGCATCTTGAAGATCTGTGTTGTAGGGAAAACGTGAGTGAACGTGGAGAGGAGACGGCGACCTGAGGTCCAGATCAGACGTCGGAGGGAGTCTCCGTCCACCTGCTCGTCCGGGGTGGGCGAGAACATCCGCTCCTCCTGCGGGTGTCTGGAGAAGTCGAAGGGGTACGAGATCACCAGCTCCCCGCCGTGCAGGCTGGCGGACTGGACGAAGGGTAGCGAGCGGATCCACTTCATCACCGCGTAGGTCTCTGGCGCCACCTGCAGGTCACAAACAGGACTGTATCATCTGTGGGACGCAGCCTGAAATGACTCAGGATTGTTGGAGAAAATTTGGATTGTTGTTGGGTTTTTTTGATGCTCTAAAAACACTTTTGTATATTAAACCAGTTTTTTTTTTAACTCAATTTAATTTACTTAATTTTTTTTATTTTTTTGCACCTTTTTTCCCCACAAACCCTAAAAGTTAATCATGTTTTTATAGCCAAGACAGAAAAACTTAATTTTGGGGTTTTTTTTACCCATTTTTTCACCCAAAATTTAATTTAGTTTATTTCTTTTTTGTAATTAATAAAGAAATAAATTGAATAAAATGACAAAATACAGCCATGATTCATTCAAGCTGATTTTCTCTGGCAATTTGAGAAATTCCTCTAAATTTCTTCCATGAAATTGATAAACAGGAAGTGTACGTGGGGTGTTTTGGGGGGGGGGGTTATTTTTGGAGTCGCTGTTATTGTTTCTAAATTGAAGCCCGGCGTTCAGCTCGTCGTTCCGCCCACCTTTCCGAACCAGTAGGCGTCGGGGATGGGGATGTGGTCGATGCGGTAGAACCTGCTGCGGCGGTTGCGGTAGAAGATGGAGGTCAGGTCCGGGAAGTTGCGGTTCAGGTCGATGCTCTGGGCGTTTGCGCGCCCGCTGGTCCAGCCGTTCAACAGGTGACCCTGAAGGAAGACGCGGTTTGGGAGACTCGACGCATTAAAACCAAGAGGGAGAGTTCAAAATCATAGCGAGTGGACATTAGTAGGATGAGTGAGACGAGTGTGAAACTTAGTCAGGAATACAAGTGAGACGCGTTAGACTATTAATGCTATTGTTAACATGGAGACAAGGCCGTTTATCCGTCACGAGGGGAAGAGCTGCAACCTGAAACTTTGCCGCGAAACTGCTCAAAATCAGCATGAAACCAGTTTAACCCACTCAGGCCTGAAGCAGCATGAAGGCAAAGTCTCCCTTTAGAGCTGAATGTGACATAAAAAGCACCCAAAGCACAAGATCGGAAAACTTTTGACCAATTAAAACCTGCAGAAAAGTTTCAAAAACATCCAAGTTACATCAGACTTTAAAGGGAGAAAACGGTGCAAAAACAGCCTTAAAGAGCCAGGCCTCTAAATGTTTGCATACAGACGTTAAAAAAGGGGATTTCAGGAGGTTGGTGCATTCCTGAAAACAATCATAATAAAAAACTGCCATTTAAAGTTGAAATGCAAGAAGATTTTGTGTATTTAATCTCCGCTTACACACTGCTGGAAAATTCCGATCAATCATGCAATATCAGATCTCACTCAGATTATCGTATTTCAAAGCACTTTGGAGTCGATCAAGTCGAATTGACGATTGCAATGCAGAAAAAACAAAAAAACTCCGTTGCAAGATAGAGATCCAGGCCACATACCAGGCTCCGAACTGCATGTGACCGATTGGAAAATAACGATCTTAGCGAGCGTTGTTTATCAGTCCGGCGTCAGACGTCAATAAACACGTGCGGACATGCAGACGTGATGGTGATGCACAGTGACAGGCTGTACATGAAGAAGCCAGAACATGATGACCACCTATTGAAGACCGTGCAGGAATAAAGAAGGAAATCTGACACTTTTCTCATTTAACCACCAAAAAATTCTGAAGTAACTGTTGGTTTCTGGCCACAGGGGGGCAGCATTCACTCCCCACAGCCACGAGTGAGCCACGATGCTGTTCTGCTTGCCAACTTTCTTCTAGCACAACGACTTTGCACACTGAAGTGTTCTGTTGCCTGATACTTTATATCCCCGCTGCTTATAAGGGTCATTTGAGAGAGTTTATCCCTGTCAGTGGTCATAATGTTTTGGGGGATCGGTTTCTGTGGACAAACAGAGCTGAGACGCTCCTACAAAAAAGCTCCGGAGCGAGAAGGAAGCAAACATGCAGGAGACGAGCAGGTTTCCCACCGCCAGCGGCGCTCTGCAAGCTGACAATGTACAGAAAGATTGAGTAGATTTTACATTTTATCTTCGATTTTGTCTCAAAGGTCCTCTTTTTTTTCTAGTTTTGACTGAAAGTGGGAACACGAAGACAAGCGAGACTGAAGAGAAGCGAGCTGACAAAAAGTGAGAGGTGGAAGTTAAGAGAACTCTCATTTCTTGAGGCGCTGATGTGTGTAATTTTCTCGTTTATGTCATCGCAACAGGCTTGTTTCTTAAATTTCACACTGTCAGATTTATCTGATTCTCTCTCTTCCACCTCCACACATCAAAGCCGAGCAGACAAAGAAAAGAGGAAGGAGAGCGGATAATGGCGGTTTGTCTTTGTTGGTCTGTTAACAATATTTACTTCCTGGTTGACGAGCTCCGGGTCATTGTGATCCTCTACCTCGGCGGCGGCCAGCTCGTAGCCGTCGGGGTTCATGGAGGCCAGGATGTGGACGCGGGTGGTGTTGATGATGGTCTGGATGCGCTGGTTGCCCAGGTTGTACTCGGAGCACAGGTACTGGGCCAGGTAGATGAGCAGCTGGCGGCCCAGCACCTCGTTGCCGTGCATGTTGCCCACCAGCTTGATCTCGGGCTCCACTGAACACAAGTAAACGTGATTAAAAAACGCAGCAACTGGCAACTTTAAAAACAGACTTAGAGATGTGGAGAATCCACCACCATCTAGTGGTCAAACTGTGAATTACAGCAGGGAATCCCAGTTGACTCCTCCTCTTTTCCTGAGAGCGCTGGATTAGTACAGCAGCCGAAACGGATGCTCTATAAGATGCTGCCATACAAAACGGCGATTTAATCGAGGCGGGCGAGTTCAGCGTCTTTACTCACGGAGCTCGTGTCGCCCCGGGTTGCCGCTGAACTCGATCACCAGCAGGTCGCGGCCCTCGGTGCTGCGGCCGATGCTGTAGACGTGGGAGATGGCGGAGCACTTGGCCGCCGTCCTCTTCAGTAAGCTGTACATCTGCGCGTTGGAGGTGTAGGTGAACTGGATGATGGTGCTGGGCTCCTCGGGCGTCAGGCTGGACAGGGCGACCTCCTGTCTGGCTGGAAACGGGCGGGGACAAGAGGCGTGAAGGGGCCGGGGTGGGGGGGGGGGGTGTCGGGGGTGTCGGGAGTCTCATCCGGTCTGGTTTCGGCCCTACCTCTCAGCCCCGCCAGCGGGTCGAAGCAGCCCTCCTCGTTGCTGGCGAAGAAGCGGTCGCAGTCCAGGAAGTACGGCCAGGCCATGTCGATGGCCTCGAAGGCGTGCATGCAGTCCTTCCGCAGGGCCTCGCAGGTGCTGCGGCACGGCTTGGTCGTCTTGTCGTCCCGGCAGGGCGAGGCCAGGACCGAGCAGCCCACCAGGCGGATCTCGGGGGAGCACTCCCCGTTCAGCAGGCCGTGGATGACGCTGAGGAGGAGGTACTCCGGCCCCGACTCGGCGTCCCACCGCGTCCTGTGGCCGAGGATGTTGGGGAACATGGTCCTGGGAGAACAATACGGACAAAGGTCACAGGACCACAGAAGAAATTACATTCAATGAAACTTCAGTATGTTTTTAAATAGTTTTATTTGCCACCGAAGCTCAAGGTTGAGAGGAAGGCTGCCGTTTAGACCAAACTTTTAAACCCACCTGGAATATTCCAGATCATTGCAGTAGCCGAGGTTGAGCTCTGAGCAGGTTCCTGCCAGGTGACAATAAAGAAATGTGACAAAACTGAACACTTGAAGAGTTTATTACTGCACTTTCATTTGACTTTACTTCAGCTAGTTTAAGTTACTTTCATATTATTTTATCATTTATCTAATTTCGCTACTTATTTTTTCATTTTTACCAACGGATTCGAGAAATTACTTCTCTTGCTCCTTGACCCATTAAAACTGTGACTTTTTTGCAATAAATAAATAAATAAATAAATAAATAAATAAATAAATAAATAAATAAATAAATGTTGTTTAATCAGACTCAGGAAAAATTACAGAAAATCTTAAGAAATGACTCAGGATTTGCTTTAATCAAATGGATATTATTGACTAAATAAAGTGAAATTTTATTCAGTTTATCACCTCCTAATTATAAAAAATAAAAGGACTAAACTCTTCATCCTCATTGAATCTTTTCACGCAGTTTCTGGGGTCTTCTGGTTGTTTCAAAGCCACGTTGGTCCATGTTGAGTTCTGACATGTCGCTTTACACATTTTATTGGCCAGCTGGAAGAATTTTTAGTGGATTTATTCCGGTTTTTTTTGGCATCACTCACAATCTCATAAATATATTCTGAAAGAAAAACTACCCACACCTGTCTGATGCGGCGTCTGGTGACGCCGAACTGACGCCTGACTTTTGATGCTCCATTAATCCTCCAGGACAGACTCGAGCTTTAATGCTACTTTTTTCTTCGTTGAGGAATTTGTCGAGTTTTTTTTCTTCTTTTTTTTTAAAAGAGGAGGCCTGTTGCATCTTGCAGCAACAGTTGGTATTTTAAACAGCTTGGTCGGTTTTGCCCCGAAGGTCCGATTGTGGCCTCAAATGTTGGAAAGCAGAAACAATTCCCAAGAAAAAAAGGACTTTTTTGTGTTCTTGCATTTGTAGAATAAAGTGTAAAAGGTTTATCTTCATAGAACCTAAATTAAATACACTGTATTGCAAAAAAAAAAAAAAAAGTACCAGTTACTCACGTTTCTCCTCTTGGTCGTTCCTGCTGCACTTTCCTGTGACACAAACAGTCAACAGTTATTGACGGGAACGAAGAAAAACATCAGTGCGTCACGGATGAGCCACTAGGGGGCGACTCCTTCAAAAGCGCCACACGAGCCAAAACAGACCGAGGCTGTGTTTACGCTAATCACTGTTTCTGGAAGGGGCAGAAGTAGATTAGAAGACAAACAAAATATCAAACGTCGCAAAGTCTTTGTGCGGTTTGCATCATATTAAAATTGCTCTGCAGGTTGAAACCACGAAATATTGCGAGTAAATCAGACAAAAAGTAGAAAATGTTGACGTTAAAAGTGAATAAAAGGCCAAAAAAATGATTATTTCAGGGCGCGGGGTTTAAATTGGACATCCAGTCGTTGGAAATTGGATGTTGCGCAGCTCTAAAATCGACTCCGGGCTCCTCGTATCTTCTTCAAAACCTCCACTGTTGTCAGTCAGAAAGCTGAAACTCAGGTTAAATCTCAACGTAAACAACTGATTCCCAGTCTGACCTCCGCTCAGCGCGCATGGTCCAGTGCTTCTTTTTTTTTTATGGCCTTACCTAGAAACTCGTCTCCCGGGAAGCAGGTCTGCTGCGGGGCGCACCAGCAACGCTTCGCCCAGCAGAGAAACAGCAGCACGAGTCCGGAACGCATGTTGTTGCAGCGGCACCGAGTTAGTTGCTTGACATTTGCGGTGCGTGATGTGGCAGTCGGCGCGTGTGTGCGTGTAAGTGTGCGTTTGAAGCCGCTACTCTTCCGTCTTCCAGGGCTGGATGATAATTACCACCCAGCGCACAGAAACCTCCTTCCTTTGTCTGCGCGGAGCATCCCTGACCCGCAGAGAGCGAGGCGAGCGCCGGGACCATGGCTCACTGCCGGGGCCGATCAGATTACAGCGGAGCCCCCAGTCTGTGTGTGTGTGTGTGTGTGTGTGTGTGTGTGTGTGTGTGTGTGTGTGTGTGTGCGCGCGCGCGCTCACCTTCCAAGTTTCATTCGATTAAAGTTCCGATTGACCAAGTTTTCAAATGCAAGTCATAAAAAGAAAACGTCAATTTTGGCAGTTGTTTAAAGTTTAGAGTTGAGTTATATTTGCGATAAAGTTGAGTTAAGTTTGCAGGAAATGCCAGGTAGTTTCCTGTGGGACCAAATGCACGAAAATGCAGCACGTGGCGCAACATCTGCATGCAAATCGGTGGTCTTGAATCATCATTTAATCGGATTTCCTCTAATAAACAAAAGAAAAGAGGCAAAAAAAACTCCGCACGTTTTTCCTGAGCTACCAAGGATCACAGTGAAGCCAAACTCTCGTGGCCATGCCCACTCCGGCCAACATTTGAACGCAGGAAACTTCAAAATAAAAGCCAGTTTTTTTGACGTTTCAATATAGTGGTGTTTGTGTACGAACTTGTCAAGGTCTTTCAAAATGAAAGGCACCAGGCAGTTTGGAGGGGGGAAAAAAAATCTCATCGAGTTTTTCTTTAAGAGCATAATTGTGATAGTTCAACACTCTGGGATCTCTGACGCCCCCTAAAGGAGAAACTACCTCGATGCACCACAAGGAGGTCAAGAAAAGTCAATGTAAACGTCACAGAAGTACAATTAGACATGACAGTTTTGTAAAAGAACTTGTATTTTGTTTTTAGCTTCAATGCCAAAATAAGATACTAAGAAGTGAGTTTGGGACTTAATAATGTATTTACTGCCTGGTTTCAAAGTCAAGATCAAGGACGGTACCAAAACAAATCTGTAAATACTGAGTGATGATCCTCGATGTCGGACCATTACTGCTGTTTTCTTCACTCTTCATGTCGGATAATGTCGGAGAATGTCGGATGCATAATATTTTCATGCCTTCTTTAGGTGACGGCCGGAAAACACGATGAGTCACAGCTTCAGTGGACTGAATTACCTGCGCTGGATTATTTATACACTGTAATGATGCTTCACTCTCATACTCACGCTCGGACCCGCTGTGTGTTTGTGGCAGTGAAGTTTATTTTCTGTAAGTGTTCTCGGTGTGATGTAACATCGTCACGCATCCTCACACCCGTTTTTTTTTTTTTTTTTTAAATATTCTTTACAGTCTGTGGATGTTTATTGACACAACTATGACGAGTTAACTTCAAAAATAACATTTTCGTTCAGACTTGTGCTGAAACTCGAAGATCACTTCTGGACGTATCGATTGTAACAGTACTTCAGAGATACATTTACACCAATAGCAGGAATAAACACGGTGTTTGTGGCTTGTCAGGTGGTGTATCCTTGGCGGCGCCTCGGCGGGCGGGCGGGCGGGCTCGAGAGGCCCCGTGGGAACAGCGGTCCGTGGGCTCCTCGAAGCCCCTCAGGCAAACGTCAGGGGGTGAGTGTAAACCGTTTGTCACGGTTCCTCCGGTGGGAAACGTCGTGACTCGAACAGTCTCTGAGTCCAGCCCTCTTTTTAAATGACTCCCCAGCAGGACGCGGGTCCTCCCTCCGTCCGTCCGTCGGCCCTGACCGACTCCGACCTCCGACCTGGAGGATCGAAGGAAAGTGAAACACTTGGCGACCGGGCTCGCCGCGGAGCTCAGGTGACGCGGGCCAGGCAGTTGTCGTCCGTGGCGTCCAGCATGCTGCTGGAGCTGTGCACGGACAGGAAGTACTTGTCCTTGGTCATGAACCGGCTGATGACGCTGACCAGAACCTTCCGGTACTGCTGCCTCAGCAGGCAGTAGACAAACGGGTCGCTGGAAGCCTTGGCGTAGCACATGCACTTGGTGGCGATGCCCCAGTACCGGGGGATGTGCACGAAGGGCAGCAGCTCCACCAGCCTGAAGCAGGAAGACACGCAGGGAAGTACAGTTAAACCAGGAGCACTCAGAGAGCGCAAGCCTCCGCCCAGTGGCCACAAACTGTTATTACATGACACCAAAATGACTTTTTTCATCATTTTAGGTTGATAAACCAGCAGATCAGCACCAAAATTTATTCAGTTGTTCTTTGAACTGCTTCTCACCTCTCCTGCTAATTTCATTCAAATCCATCATGAACTTTTGGAGTTATGTGAAGCAAACAAACAAACAACAAACCAACATTGTCAGTCACTGAACTTCCTACTGTTTTCTGTTCTAACCGCGCCAATCAACCCGACAATGAAGAGAACAGCAGGAGCCTTTAGCCATGATAGACTAAAACTTCTTCTTATTGATCATTTTAAAAAATAAAGTTCCACCCTGCATTTTCTGCGATTTTTTTCGTTGGGCTCAAGGAGAATAAATAACCCCGATGATGAAACAAGCCAAAGTAATCTTCCAAGCGCGGCTCTGGCAGTCTGGCCTCTCGATGCAACGTTTTCTTAATAAGCTCCGATATTTTGGCAAGTAAATCTGTCAGTTTAAGCAGGGTTTTTTTGGGGTTTTTTTTTCCAGCGGGTTTGTTTGTTGGCTTCTGGGAAGACACAATATGCGAGAAGAGTCTAATGCAATCTCCCTGCAACCTCCCAGCAACAAATAATAGTCCTATTAGTGCTCATCATGAGGAGATTGCAGGAGGAAAGCAGCGTCTCAATTCGAAGTTCACTCTCGAGGTTCCGAGTGTTGCTGCATGCTGATAATGACGCTAAATAACGTGTCGGGGACCTTTCCGACCAGAAAAAGCATCTCGCTGCCAGAACAGCGTCGAGTAATTGAGCCTAAAATGGAAAAATATCCGATGCGATGCTTGGCGTAGGAGCCGGAAAGTCTAAAGACGGCAGCGCGCGGCTGCCTGAGGATGACGTTACCTCGTTATGACATAAGGTGAGAAGCAGAGGATGAAGGAGCCGATGAAGATGCAAATCTTCTTGCCGGCGCGCTGACGCCTCTTCTTCTGCTGAGCCAGACACCTCTCCTTCACACTGGCAGACGGGCGGGCGGGATGATTAATGTCTCACTCACATTATTCAGCAAAATGGCATTTTTGAAAAAAAAATCATTGTCTTAACACAGGATCTTGTGTAGAAATTCACAATAAAAATTTTAAACATCTCAAACTTGATAAAAGTAAAAAATTTACCCCCCTTGGACACACGCACACACACACACACACACACACACACACACACACACACACACGTGTGCGCACACGCGCGCGCGCACACACACACACACACACACACACACTTTTCAAGGCATATTAAACATAAGGAAAATAATGGATCAGACCGAAATCAGAGGTTTTGTGCATCTTTCGACTGCAGGACACACACACACACACACACACACACACACACACACACACACACACACACACACAGAGCTTCCTTCCACCATCTCAAGATTTAAACTAAATAAGAACTTTTTTCTGTTAATTATACAAAAGATTGATGTCACACGTGCACACACACGCAACTACACACACACATACACTCCCATCATGGTCCACAAAAAGTGCAGTTGTATCCCAACACTGATCAAACCAGGAAACTGTGGAAGAAGTTTGGTACCTCGGGTGAATGTCGACCAGCAGGATGAGCGTCTGCACGGTGATGACGTCGATCCTCTTGCAGTGGGACCTGGCGACCCTCAGAACTTTCAGGTAGGCGAAGCACAGCACGAAGAGGCAGAGCGCGAAGCTGCTGCCGTGGAACAGCGCCGTGAAGGTCGCATAGGCGGCCCGCTGCGACGCCCTGCCGGCGTCCAGGTGCACCGTGCACGACGCGTACGCGTGGCTGTAGCCGCCCCAGTCCATGGTCATCTGCGCCAGGGAGAAGGTGAGCGCGTGCAGCCAGGAGTACGCCACGATCAGGAGCGCGTCCCGGTAGCGCATCTTGCTGGAGTAGCTGAGGGGGAAGACCACCGCGATCCACCTGTCCATGCTGAGCGCGGCCATGCTCAGCATGGCGTTGGTGGTGATGAAGGTCTCAGCGAAGCTCACGGCGCGGCAGAAGGGGTCCCCGAAGGGCCTGGCGGTGCCGGACACCCCGAGGAAGGTGGCCGGCATGTTGAGCACGGCGAGGAGGACGTTGGAGAAGCAGAGGTTCAGCACGAAGATGCCCGGCACGTGGGACCTCAGCTCGGCGCTCTGGGTGAAACATAGCAGCACCGACAAGTTTGTCAGCAGCGACACGACGGCTATGATCACGATGGACACTTCCAGGAGGAACTCCGGGATGCTCATCCTTCGGGGGTGGTTACCACTCGCGGGGAGGATGCTGTGGAGGGACCTCCATGCTCTCTGCACTTGCCCCCCACCAGCCGCGACGGACGGTCATCGCCGCATGCCAGGCGCGCGAGTTGCCGAGCGCTGTCCAGTGCTGAAAAAGCCCCCCCCCCGCCCTCCGAACAAGCTTTGCCCCTCGGGTTTCAAACCAGCAAACAAGTTTCCCCCCCTAGGAACATCCGGACTCCGAGTTTGATCCCGCTTTTAATTCCCTTAATTCTCGCCGTTTGTTTCCCGTCCAAAGTGCGGCGCGAATGATGAGTCGCGGTTACCAAGCGGCGAGCGCGCGTGTCTGTGTGTGTGCGCGTGTTTACACTCGATCATGCGCACTATCCAGCGCCTCCTCTCTCGCTGGCAATGCCGTGCGCTCCGCACGTGCCGTCGGTAGCTGGCTCATGTGACGCTTGAACAATATTCATGCAAGCAGGAGTTAATATGAGGGATGGGGGCGGGGGGGGGGCGTCATGGTGTTTCGCACACAAGTTTGCAGCATTTCCTCCCAAAAGGCGAGTTTGCTGATCAAATGACGCGTGTAAATGAGCGCGGGAGCGCGGGAAATGTTTCTGCTTTCATTCTTTTGGCTCCGCTTGCGTTTATTTGCTACGGAAACTCACAGTTTCCTACCGTTTCTTTGAAGAAACAACAGCATTTTCAGCATCTTTCGAGCACGGACCGCTACGAGCACATGGCAATGCAGCTGTGTCTACAGATTTGGTCCTACCCCCCCCCCACACCCAAACATCAGGTGAAGCACATGCTCACACACACTCGTGGACGCAGGATCACTCATCTCCATAGCAACACCAAATCTCAGGAGGCTCCAGCACTCTTTGAACTTACTTAGCAGCGTTTTTTTTGTGTGTGTCTGTGTGTGTGATCTGCCTTCACACTGCTGTAAGGAGTCATTTTGTTCGTTAAAATCATCAGACGCAGCCCCAGGGATGATAGGAAAAAAAAACAATAAATTACCACATAAAGGAGGGGAAAAAAGTAGGGTGGAACCTGAAAGGAAAAGAGGGAATTAAAGGGGGTGGGAGGCGGGGGACATGTGCAAGACAGGGAGGAAGAAGGAAAAACAGATGATGGCTAATCTGCAGATTGTCGCTCCTGCATGTCTTACGGGCAGCTGCAGTCTGTTTCTCCGACCTCCTGAAAGACGCACTGACGGCGAACATTAGTTTCCAAACAGACGGCCGAATCGTCCTCCAAATCTCTCCGCGAGGACTTAAAGTGTCCAAAAAATGTGTGCTTTGTTTTAATACAGAGCGAACGGCTAAAGATATTCAGCGTGGCATCAATTTTTCACGCAACAATCCTTTAAGCTGTGATTACACAGCTGATTTAGAGCTCGTATTTTAATCATAATGGAAACTAAATAGCTCCCTTTAACCTTCTGTTGAATGTTTGTGATCCACAATTCAAATTCCAGTCAAAACAAAATCAATTTCCTTTAAAATGATGGAAACGCGACACAAACAAGGAGCGGAATTTCCGCTTTCTTTCAAACTGCATCGACTGGAAGAAGCTCCGCCTCCTCCGGTGACCCCTAATGAATATATGGAGAGTCTGTAGGAGCAGAAACTAAACGATACTGCGGCCACAGCGTCTCGATGACGAGGGCAGGATGGGCATCGTGATGGGCAGACGGCCGGGTGGGTGGAAGGTGGAGGGATCACTGGGAAGGTGGAGAATTCGGTGTGAAAACAGAGACGTCTCCCTCGCTGCCCAGATAAGAACCGCCGCGCTGAGAATCGTTCTTATACGTGAAGGGAAATCAAATACGAAGCCACAAATCCACCCGCGTCGTGTCCTGATTGTCGAACGAGTTTCGTGTCCCTCATGAGGTCGTTTCCTCTCAGATTTCCCTCCAACAATGACACCGGCTCGTCGCTCCTGCTGATGGATGTTGGCGTTTTTGGCGGCGCTCCAGAACAGCGGAGCGCCGCCAACGTCCATCAACGCAACCGCGACTGTCTGAGGCTGCATGGGTTGCGGCCGGGGTGCAGATGAGGCCTGCGGAACCCCCCCCCCCCACTTCAGCTGCGGCACAGTCGCAGCACCGAGTTGTTTTCTAAACCAACAAGATCCGTCTTACCTGCAGATGTTCGTGCAGGACGCTCGCCCGGCGCCAAATTGCCCCATTTGGGACGATGGAGGACTGGTTGGGGGTCTCGTGGGGGACTCCCAGGCAGCTCGGTGTCCTCAGTGGCCTGCTGTGCAGACAAACATCTGTCCCGAAGAGCCTCTATAAAAACCTCTGGGACAGAGAAGTGAAATATAATTAAATTTGGCAAAGAATAAAACAGTCAACACAGAAAATAATGCGAAAAAGGACACAGATGGTGTAGAAACTGTGTTTGTCTGTGTGTCTTTGTACACAGGAAAATATATTTCTATTTATTAAAAAAAACTATATTAGTAAAAAAAAAATTTCAGTGACATATTCCTATATAAATAATAATCCAAAAGATAAAATAAAATAAAATAAAATAAAATAAAATAAAATAAAATAAAATAAAATAAAATAAAATAAAATAAAATAAAAT
>JASSRZ010034471.1:0-16051 GCA_032164315.1 Malacoctenus gilli | reverse complement strand
ACACACACACACACACGCACACACACACACACACACACACACACACACACACACACACACACACACACACACACACATATATAAATATATGTGTGTGTGTAAACAATTGATTTTGCAGTTACTTAGTGGCTTTAAAGCTGTTAGTTGACACTGTACTAGGTAGGCTTAACTACAGAGGATGTCATTGCTTACATATACAGACATGGAACAATTTAAACTCAGTTAGTACAGCTTTAGCAATACAGCATGAGTGACAAATGTGACCAATGCAGTAGAACAGGCTTCAAAGCAAAAAGAGTTACACTGAAACATGACACGTGTTGAATCATCATTAATTATAAATGTAACTATTGGCAGTTCTGTTCAACCTGTTGCCTGGCTGTATCATACAGTCCTGGGCATTGGAGTCAGAACTCCAATTGTTGGACAAATGTCATGAGGACATTGTTCTGTGCGACTCAAAAACTTAACAGCATTTACCATTTTATCAGAAATTAGGACTATAAAACTGTAGCCAATCAAGATTCATTTGAAAAGGGCTAAAATCATCTTATTGAATTGGTTAGGCCTAAGTTTTGAGGAAGGGTTTGTGTTCTCATTATATCACCTATTTAAGAAACAGTTTTCAACTTGAATGCACCACAATAATTCAAAGTCAGCACTGAATTGAAGTATGCCTCTGCACAAATACAAAACCAGATGTTTGGATCTCTGGTGTGGTGAACATCTGGAAGAAGAATAAAGGAATGAAGGTGGAATCCCAGCATGTGCTTTTATATTTCATGTACTGTCTCAAAACTGTGGTAGACATGGGCTCAGCTACCTCACTCACACAAGTTATGACTTCCACAGTGAGGAGCCAAAACAAATCCAGTTCATGTCACCAAACAAACTCAGCTCGTCTGGCGTTTATTGCTGTTGAAACTGAATAATTTTCAGTCTCGTCAGACCAGCAGAATGGAAACTTATTTCTTAGACAGAAACCAGATTGTGTGTTTCTGTCAGAGGGGAGAGTGGGCAGTGAGCAGCTATATTTATAGCTCTGACTAACAGCAAACAGAAGATTCCCCCTCCATCATCTTCATCACCAGATCTTCACTGTTTTGCTCCAGTACAGACAGAGTATATCACCTCAATCTGTGTCACCATTCGACACAATCTTCAGATAAAAAAAGCCATTTGCCTTTTTTTCAGTTTCTTCAAGGCAGATGTCATGTGGTCACACTGGGGATGGAGGGAGGGGCGCTCTCTTAATGTAGCCATTCAGAAGGAATACATATATTTGAAAAAACCTGTTGCTAGCTGAATACTTTGATAGAGTAATCTTTTGTGATCGAATTGATGTCCAGCTAAATGGCATGCCTAAAAGAATAGCTTGCACACTGTTCCATGTGTATTGCACGTTTCCTCTATTGGATTTATGTTGTATTTGTATCAGATTTTTGAAATCCTGCAGAGGTGAATAACACATTCAAGAATAGCATTCTTTGTCCTGGCTTATTCAATCCAGTCAATAGACAGAGAACCACTTAATCAGGTACACACTTTGGACACTCAGCTCAACCACAGGTGCTTCCAAGATTCTTCCTCATGTTGGTGCCATCATAATAAAGTGGTGCTGCAGGTTGGTAAGCATACTTTCCTCCGCTGCTCGGCTGTGTTGTATTGAATGTGTTTGAATTGTTTGATGGAGAAGTCATTTACGTTACATCTATCACTAACTTGTTTCTGGAAACACATCAATAGTGACATGTTTATGTTTGCTCTTCATGAAGAAGATAAGCTGCAGTTCACTGATGATGTGAAATAGGCTTTGTGCATTCCTGCAGTCATCGTGTCTACAGCCCTATCCCATTCTCTTTCTTATTGGTGTGTTCGGAGACATACCACTTGCAGTAGTCAGAAGTCAAACTTTCAGTCTGTTTTCTCTTTTTGTCCAGATTTGATCTGTCTGACAAGGACAACTTCTTTGACAGCAAAACGCGGAGCTCAATAGTAAGTGTTTGTAAACTGAAAAAAAATGATCTGTGCTTGATTTAGTACCATGATGGTTGTTTTTCACGTTTTCTCCAACAACAGTTTTTTTTTTAGTCTGCAGGAAGCAAAGGATTGCTGCCAGAAATAACTTGTCTTTTAGCCTGTAGTTTGTCCTCCTCTCTTGGCATGCTCACCAGTAAAAAAACACACCTACACACAGCTTGGCCTTTTGTGACTAATAAGTGAACAACACAATGGCATTCCTATAGGTGGATGGGTTTCCTCCATCACGACTGTTGTTTGCTTCTGGCTGCACTTCAGCTCCTCCTCCTCCTTTTCATCCCTTTCCTTCTCTCTTTCCTCCTCTTCTTCCCCATCAACAGAAATGGTCACATGATTTCTAAGGATGACACAGCCGACTTGACTGCCGTATTTTACATTTTCTATTGTCAGGTCTATGAAGTACTGAAGAGGACAAGGTGTACAAGAGCCAAGTACTCCATGGGTAAGGTGCCACACAGAAGACATAAATGTCTCCATCCCTGCAGGTATATTTTCAACTACAGGAGGATACAGCCTCAACCAGCAACAGAGAGATCCTCCATATGATTGTTAAAAGTGACAAGGAGGAACCACTACAGGCAATGAGAAGTTCACATGGAGACTGCAGCTAGAGGAGGGGCTAAACCATAAACAGTCTGCTCATGTTATGGAAACACTTCATTCTGTCAGAGATCTGTACTGCATGTCAGGTTCCACCAAGTCACACGTCCATGGACACTCTGTTAGGCATGGATACTAACACAGTGCAGTGACAATAGTAAACTTTGTGTGTGTGTGTGTGTGTGTGTGTGTGTGTGTGTGTGTGTGTGTGTGTGTGTGTGTGTGTGTGTGTGTGTGTATATGCACATGCGTGCGTGCGTGCGTGTACACGTGTGTGCGTGTACACATCCCCTTACAGGAATCACCAGTCTGTTAGCCAGTGGAATTTATTCATCTGCTTTTCCTCTGCATGATGTGAGTATTGGTGTCATGATGTCAGTCTGACAGAACACCCCCCCCCACACAAACACACACACAAACCATAGCATGTGTTTATCTTTTACATGAAATACAATTCAGCAGGACTCAACTGACACAGATCTGTCAATTCCAGTATAAAAATTCATCATTGAAAGTAGGATATGCTTTATAAGGTTTGTGTGTCTTCCAGGGAGACATTGAAGGAGTCAATGCTCAACCTAACGACAGGAAGGTAAGGAGAGGGTTGAACTTCATTCTACATTCAATTCAACCATGCAGAGACAGATTATTGCTCAGTCTTTTGGACTGATAATAAAAACAATGAGGATAGAAGAGATGGCTGTTGTCATGTGTTTACAGTATCGTACCTTGCTGGTGAAGGTGGATGACTCAAAGTAATTTGTTGAAGATATTTCAACAAATATCAAGATTTCAGTCAGAGCATGACTACATGGGGTACTTGTGCAAAGGAGGCGCTGTGACACAAATATCACATCCACGACAATGGGATTGCTGCTTCAATATAAGGCCATTAAATGCTCTTGAATGACTTCTTTTGACAGAGGTATGCACAATGTAACTGACGTTTTCGCTCCCCGTGGTCTTCCCATTTTCCTTCTTAAGCCTTGGATGCCTTTGTTGTCACAATAACAGTCAGTGCAGAAAAGAACTTAAAGTACATTGCAGCGCAGATGCACCAAATCAGCTTGGATCACAGCAAACTGCTGATCTGGAAGCTTTCCTCAGTGACAGGACTCTGTCACCCACAGCCTGGTGGGTGACCATCTCAGTCACATTTTCTCTGGGATTTTGATCCCTTTGTCAAACAGATGATGGTGTCATCATTTAGACTTCAGTGATCCCGGCACAGCAAACTGCAAGCAACTCGTTAGAAAGGCAGCAAAGGTTCAAAGTATTGTAAAAACAATGGGCAGCGGTGCTCCAGCAGTTTGTGAGATGGAGGGTTGCTGGTTCAATTCCTAAACTGGGGAGTTGAGGGGGAAGTGAGCATAGCTGCTTGTGCCTGCACTGGTCAATTGCACTTTGAGCAATGAACAAGGCCCCCTAACCGCTGAGGATGGGTTGAGTTCAGAGAGGGAGTTTCTTCAAGGTGATCAACAAAGAAGAACTTTTATTTAATTTTGCATTCAATATGAAGTGCATAAAAAGTGGTGAACACCATAAATGTTATTCAGTGGCATTCTACAAATGCATTTCATCCAGTGATTTTTTTCTGACTGTCAGGGGCTTTAAATTGTTGACAATCACATTAATCAGAAGATGCCTGAAAAAAGCTGTTCTGGCTGAGCTCCAAATAGGAGACAGAATAAATGCATCAACAACAGAGCACCACAACATAATTCAGTAATCTCACTTCAGTCACTGAGTGACTTAACAGATGAGACTGACACAAACAAACAATGCTCCACAGACCACGACTGCAACGAGCTGCAGTCCGAACTTTCGTCTTAATGGATGGAAACAAAGTAGCCTCTAAATGGGAAAGAAAGGATTCGTCAGTCTCAAGTCACCTCAGCCTTTGCCAGCACTCTTCTCTAATTATACTGTAGGCTGTGTGCCACCATGGCAACGGCCTTAAAATTTGATCTTTGTTCCTCTCAAGCATAAGAAAAGACCTTTTATTTTTAACATATAGCATAGAGCAGCAGAGGCCAGCTGCTCTGCTGTTCTTGGCTGCTCTGCTCTGTGGGGGCCAGCTGCTCTGTGCTGCTCTATGGGGGGTCATCTGCTCTGTGCCACTCTATGGGGCCACCTGCTCTGTGCTGCTCTATGGGGCCCAGCTGCTCTGCTGTGCAGATGCCATCTGCTCTGCTCTATGCCGTGCTCTTCATGGGGCTGCTGTTCTGCTCTGTTAGGGCCAGCTGTGCTGCTCTGTGGGGGCTACTGTTCTGCCCTGACAGAGTTTCCAGCAGCTGTGATCTCAATTTTAATGCAATAAATCCCAGAAGAGCCCAGCAGCATTTCTGTTGATTTGATTGTATAGCATCAAGGCTGTATGGAAATTTTGGATTGTACACATATTTAATCATATTGTATCACAGGAGCAGGTATCACGTTATGTTTAACTGTTGTTTTTCTTCACAGCTACTGTATGAGCAGTGGGCTAGCTACAGTGTTTTTTACAAGTACCAGCCCATTGGACTCATCAGGTGAGATCCACAGTACAATATGTAGTGCAGGATAGTGCAGTGGGACATATTAATGTGGTGGATGCAGTGATATCATCTCTCCATCTGCTACACAGGAAATACTTTGGAGAGAAAGTGGGACTGTACTTTGCCTGGTTGGGAGTCTACACACAGATGCTGATCCCAGCTGCCATTGTTGGGGTCATTGTATTTCTGTACGGCTGTGCTACCGTGGATGATAACATACCAAGGTACACTCACAGTATGCGTTAAACACCTCTCCTTCAGGAAAATGTACTTTTTATGCCTTTACCCAGATTTCATTGGCTTGTGAATCATGGTTTTGTAATGTGAAAATATGTATTTTAGAGCTGCACCTGAGTCAATGGAAAGCCCCCCTCCAGATGCTCAGGTGGTAGAAAACGCTATATTAACACTAAAAAAACGCTATAAAACGCTATATTATTATTGCAAGCTTGTGAATGCACTTTAACTGTTTTTGTTGATTAATTTTATTGATGGGCTGTAAAATAGCCATTTAACTTAACTAACACATTAACAGGCTTAGGATTTATAGAACTCAGCAACCGCTCAATGAGTGGTCATTGATGGCACAAATCCCCTGTTCAGTGTTTATCTCAGTTTGAAATTCCCTCAAACTGACACAAGTTTTTGTGAATAAAGGACACTTACCTTTTCTGAAACTGGATGTTCAATTGTGTTGAAACATAGCCAGCAGGGAGTCAGGGCATGTTCTGAGTGTCATTGAAGAAGAGATTATTTGTTAAGAGGGCGATGTTTGCGGTGAAGTTTCAGCCCTGACAGTAAACGCAAGATTTAGACCACACCCTCCGAGTCTGTTGCAAGATGGAGCTGTCGCAGACTCAATTTGTACATATGGTGTTAATTTTGCACAATGCAGTGGCTGCAGGTCTTACAAGTTAAATAAATTAGTTGATTTAATCTATAAAACAAGCAATGTGGCAGCCCTGACAGATGGCAGAGATGCTACCCTCAGAGACGGATTGTCGGCATGTCCATTGCCTGCAGGAGTTCAAGATGTAACCTTATCCTCCCTTCTCCTGGTTCCTTGGAATATTCAGGGGTTTCTTGCCAAATAACCAATAAATAAATCATTCCAATATTACCTGTAGAACACTGACAACTTTCAGCATTGAGTTGAGAGGAAAGCTGGGTGCTTTTGAAGGAAAACATATAAAGGGTCCTCAAAGGATGAAGAGAGTTTTTGGCAGTTGTTATGGTATGTCCTCTTGTGACCCAGACATTGAAATCTTCATCTACACCCAATTGGGTAACAGTAGGGCTTACCGGAGCAGACTGGGACGGGCCCCAGTGACCTGGTGGGCCGCCAGAGGTAATGCAGGTTGGCCTTGAGAAGTCATTAAAAATAACTGATTCTCATCTTGTGCCTTGATCATAGCTGTGTTATGAAAAAAGATGTTAATATTTAGATTGGGCTGCAGATTATGCAGTTTGGAAATGACTTGTTTTGCTTTCTCTCTCATGGAAACACTTATTTTCCTATAGGTCATTTGTGGGTTCAGCATGAAAAGCACATTATTAAGTATGGGCCGTGTCATGATTGGTGTCCCCTCTGGCAATGATCATGCCATCATTGAAAATCTGGTAAGGGCCCCTGCAATAAGGGAACTTCAAGTCAGGGCCAGCCAGTGGCATAGGCAATATAGGCAGATGCTAAGCGCTTCAGCTTAGGGGGCACCAGTAAATTGTGGCTTTAAGGCATTTCCATGATCTGTATATGAGACATATAAGTTCTTCAAACAGTGGCACATTTGATATTTTAAATGTGGCATGTTAATAAGCTTAATTAAATAACATTTACATTTCACAAAGAGCGTGTCTCCTGACTTGCACAAGTGAAAGAAGATTTTGGTAATGCAACAAGTCAACGCGCTCAGATCACTGTTTCAAAATACAGAGACGACGCAAAGAACACTTTCTGATTACTGGACTAAATGCTGACACTTTTTGCTGGCAGTTTGACTGGGTGGGGTGACATCTTTACTGGAAAAATGAGGTGTGTAACCATTGGAAGCTGTTGCAATGCAGACAGATATTTAGATGACATTGTGTAATCAGTAGTGAACACATCTCCCCAGTCTGGGCCCAAAGGTTTCTTTCCCTGACTGAAGCTCCTTGGATTGGAGAGGCTGCTGAGTGTGTGACCAGTGGTCCCACAGCCATAACCTGTGGCTCCCCTACAGGGCTGCGTTCATCAGCAGTGTGGCTTCATTTCAATGAAAAAGAAACGGGCGAGAACAAGTGGAATTAAAACTGGAAAGTTTCTGCACAGAATTAAATATGGTCTGAAATCAGGACAGCCAATCGGTGATATGAGGGAACTGTATCAGGTGGAGACAAACATTCCAGTTGTTCCTGAGTAACAAAGTACACACAGGTTTGTGTGGGTGATGTACCAACTGAAATCAAATGGGAAATGAACTTGTACGGCTTCAGCTTTGGCAGCCACAACATACAATACATTATCAGACACTTTCACCCTTTTGCTCACACAAGCGCTCACACAGTCACACACCATTGAGTTGGCTGGCACACATGCTGCTCACCAAGCATTATAAAAAAACTTTGCAATCAGTGTCTCAGTCTGGGACACTGGGACACAGATGAGGGCAAGCAGAAGTGAACTACCAACCTTGAGATAAGCAGACAACCTGCTCTACCAGATAAACCACAGCCACAATTCAGGGATCAAGTTATGAATTATCTGCACTGAAAACTTGCTGCACATCGATATTTATAATAAACCTTTTGTCTCATATGAACAGTCCACAAAGACTTTGATCTTGACATTGAGAACTAGGTAGCACTGATTACTACATAAATTTCGAAGAGCAAAAAGATTGTGTTGAATGGTGATTTTTTTTTGTGAATCACTCATCCACTTCCTGAAGTTTGCACACTGATCAGCTCTTAATTCAACATCATCCTCAAGGCATCCACTTCCAGCTAAAAATGGTCAATTGAAAGCACCTAATAAACTCTAATTCAGAGACATTCGAGGGTCTCTTAGGTGACCCAGAATGCTTCAGCTGTGGTTGACTGTTGTGCCTCCAACACCTCCATTCATCCTCCATATTATATTCAGCCTGCTGACCCTGGGATGTCTACTCAGTCATTATTCACAGAGGTTTTTAAGCACATTCAACTGAAATAAAGAGGCTGACACATTACATGAGTGACTGTACATGTCAGCAGACCAACTGTCAGAAACAACAGCTGTTTCCAAAAGAAAGCGGCTGGAGCAATTAGGATTAATGCTGAAATTCAACAAATTCACTCGTTAACTCAGTCTGTGACGCTTTCAATGAAATGATGTATCTTCTCTGCCTCATGAGCAGCTACAGCCAAGTTGGTTTTGTCCATAATCATACTTGTCTAATCCTCATTTAGTTGACATTAAGACATCTGCTCTCTGTGTAAGCAGCGCTTCTTGAATCTCTGTGTCTCTGCTTGGTCATGTGTAGCAGTGACACACTTTTTGGTCAGAGTGTGCAGAGCGAAAACCTGTGTTGAGTTACAAAGTTCATCGGTTCCATAGTACTGTTTATCTCCACCATGAATGTCTGGGTAAATGAAGCCGGATAATGAGGAGAAACCTGTTTATCCTGCTTCATAGTGCAGGCCTCTGGTTGGCCTTCAATATGACAGCCGATGACTCATTCCAGATTGTCACTCAGAGTGTTTAGTTGCTGAAGACCACTGTGCTCTTGTTGCACTCAGCCACTAATATGGCCTGTAAATATGCTCTCTTCAACCCTGTTGCATCAGATTGTTGGAAGCTCTTGAATGGGTGTGACGCAGCAGTTTCATCCAGCCCACTCCTCAGTCTACAAGGAAACAGCTCAATTGAGTGTTGAACTTACTGATAAATCAGGTGTGACTGAGCTATCTTGATAGAAAAATGTAATAACTAAGCGACAGATGCAAAAGTAACATGGCTTTTTTTCTCACCATACATACAGGAAATATTGATGCTATTGTTTTACATAATGGAAAAATATCATTGAACCTCTTGGAGGTGTAGTGGTTGATTTAAAATGGTAGGCAATTCTGTCTGTGACTTTTGCACTCTGTACATACAGTCTGTCTTCAGCTAAAATACATCAGTGTGCATAATGAGACTGCAAAAACAAGGAGTCACATTTCTGGGAATCACCAAAGTCCTGATGAGGTTTTATAACCGATGAAATTCTAATCACTCAATCTATGTCCTGGTTTTTCTCTTTCCCTTTAGCATGGAAATATGTGATCCCAGGAACAACATCACCATGTGTCCAATGTGTGACCGTGCCTGCAGCTACTGGAAGCTCGTGACAGCGTGTGGCACCGCCCGAGCCAGCCACCTGTTTGATAACCCTGCCACTGTCTTCTTCTCCATCTTCATGGCCCTCTGGGGTGAGATTACATTTACACCGACACAAGAATAAAGTTGAAAATAAAATAACAAGATGCATCATTGATGCTCCAGGTAAAAGTTTTAACTCTTCGACTCACTCAGTCCATCTTCGGCAGGAAACACTGTAGCTGTACAAGTATTATTTTCAGTACAAAGCCACTGAGGTACCTCCTTAATATATTAAGCAAGGACCTCCTCTGATGTTCTGCCAATGCATACTGTCCATCTGCTGTCAGCAGCAGGGCTTCATGCTGCAGACGTGCTGTGTGTTTCGATGAGGCGAGCGTCTGACAGAGTCATGTGGTGCAGCCATCTGGTTTCACATGTTGCTGGCCTGAGGAAGCACAACCCAGTTGCACAGTATGGATGTGTAGCAGGGATGGAAAACAGCACCTGCCACCACACCAAGTGCAAGGGATTGTTTGGGTGAAATTACTTACCTACCAGCTATGGACCATTAAGTAGAAGCAGCAATTAGAAAAAAATGCAAATATGAAAGGGTCCAGTCAAATGGGTTTTTAGCCAAAAGGAGAGTTCACTGCTGCATGCAAATTTTAATGTTTTACCCTGATAGAATAAATGCCAAGGCTGGTTAATACCATGGACTTTGGGCTAACTAAGAAATGGTGGACTTCCTTTGTTTTTCTCGCAGATGATTATGTCCACGAGTGTGTGGTGTTGTAGTTGTCTAATAGATTTGCCAGAGGCACCACCTGGAGCTTACCTGTGTGATATTGTAAATGTTTCATGAAGAAACAGAAAGAGCCATTTCCCTGAATTTTGCATTTGTTTTTCTTCTGAATAAAGTACTTGTTTTAACAATTTTTAAGGTTGTGTCCAGGGAAAAAGTGGAGAAAGTGTGTCAGTGTGAGCTTACACTCAGATTGTAGTGTTGGGATTTATCAACAAGAGAAGATGCCTTACTTTGTACCTTGTTTCTCTACTTGTGAAGAAAAGTTTAACCTGTCCACTTTACATACAATGACAATGCTCTGATTTGGCGTGCTGGGATGGAAGTAGTTGAAGGTCAGAAGCGATCAGTGACAAAGAGCTCCGTTGTCATGTAGAACTGCTTACAGAAGTTTAGAATACTGTTTACAAAGTATCTGCATGAATAACTAATGCATTAGGATTGAAGTGCATCAGCTCATCGGTCACTTGTCACAGATTCTTTGAGTGCACTGTACAAAGCAACCACTTTGCTGTGTACTTGATGTAGCCGTTCTCTTCATGGAGCACTGGAAAAGAAGACAGATGCGACTCAACTATATCTGGGACCTGACGGGCTTTGGAGAGGAGGAGGAGGTGAGTCATGCTCCCGCTTTACAACACATTTTCCACCCACACATCCAGGGGACATGGCTGAGAGCTGTGGAGATGTGATTTTGCAAAGGTACTTGTCTGACCAGCGTCCTGAACATTCAGGGGCTTCAGAGTACCGGTATGCTTCCTTCGTACAAGGCATCAAGCAACTGTGGGAGGCGATCAAAGATTTTGTGATTGGCAAGTTGTATTAAATTGATTCAGCATTAACTATTTCGTGTCCTTCCCCAAATATAAGAGAACCACGTTTTCATGTTGGCTTAACTCCGTAGAGCAGATTTGGCAAAAACACTCCGTTGAAAGTCAGAGATGTTTGGTGTTAAATGTATGTGAATTTGTTGTGAATTGCACCAAAAACTGCGTTCTTTTAAGGTTGCTCACTGACTTCTCATGTGTGTTTGCGTGCGTGTGTGTGTGCGTGTGTGTGTGTGTGCGTGTGTGCATGTGCGTGTGTGTGTGTGTGTGTGTCTTATTTCACAGGAGGACCACAAGGTTTGGATGGGACTTGTTTTTTCTCTTTGTCACTGAACAAACCCTCTTTTCCTGTGCAGCTGCTATAACCTGCTGCCACACTAACTGTTCCCCCCTTAGGTTTGGGTTTCCTGAGGTCTCACACAGACATTGTTGCCTCTCTAAGCTGGGTCCTGATGCTGTGTTCTGTGGAAGCGTAGCTTCTCACAGCCTTCCGATGCTGCTGCAAAGCTCTCTGCCTCCTCTTTGTTACCTGACTCTCTCTTACCATTGTAACAGAAGGGTTTCCCTTTTCTGTTATTAGATATGCAGAGCACAAAGTGAAACTATAGCTTACCATCAAATGTGGATATGCTTTTTTGATATAACTTTGTACTGGAGGTGACCGAACTTTGGAACTAACTCTTTGATTATTGCATTCCCGGAGTTCGTCCCATGAGAATGTCGATGATGGCTTCAAGGTAGTTTCAAAAACCCCACCCTGTGGGTACAAAAAATTAAAAACAGGCTTTACCATAATCAAATATGAAATAATACCAACAATAATGTAGCAGTGCCAGATCAATAATTTAAGTATCAGAGAAAAAGAAAACAAGTATTGAACTGTAAGGAGTGATCAATAAAGTGCAGCCTCTTCGCTTGTGCATGTTCTCATACACTGTTACTGGCCGATCACACACAGACGGGAAGGTCGGGGGTTGCATGATGGTCCTGAAGTGGGTCCGTGGGGCCACTACAATCTTTCACACCAAAAGGAAACACTGCACGGATACACAGCGGTGAAAAGTTGTCAGTACAGTAATTACTGGTTATTCACAACTCTCGTCAAGCATGATATATTCAAACTATCACAAAAGCCCCAGTATCTCATCACATAAAACATTCTGAGACGTGATGTAGACCACCACAGTAAAGAACATTCACACCTTCATGGACACAGACAAGTGATTACACATACACTAAACTTTAATCAGAAGTGCACATGATTAGGGGAATGGCCTTTTGCACAATCACAGCTATTTTTACATTTTTTTTTTACAATTAAAAGACAATGTATATGTAGTGAGCACACTCCTGGTTCCATTGATATGTTGCTTTGTGACATCTTCCTTAGATAGTGTCTGGTATACTGGGCCAAAGGATTGCATCTCCAATGGATGGCTGCACGATGAACTAGCAGGATCATTGAGTATCTACAGAACTAATCTTTGTGCATCACACAGTAGAGATTGCTGCCATCCATACCCACAGCTCACACCTTGCAGATTCCACCTGTCGAGTCCACTTTGGAAATCACTGGTCTGAAAGAGATAGAAATGCTACCTCTAAATTGGCACAACACAACCACAACAGGGAGATGTCATGTTTTTCTGGGTTGGATCAGGGTCGCGGTTTGATTGTTAACAGCATTTATACCCAACCAGAGCGGCCTTCAAGGAAGCCATGGATCCAACAAATGGCTCTGCTGCAACTGTGGAGCATCTCAGGGATAGCATAGGAAAAGTAATCAGTCATCATCACAATCAGGTGTCCACAAATTGATGTTCAGAGCTTTATAGTGGTGGTGCTGTTGTGTATAATGCGTTATAGGCAATATGTATATTTAATGTATACACTCAAGGATGGGTCGTCTGTAGTGAAGTCGCTGTGCAGTACAAACTTATTGCAGAGCATCAAAACATGGTCTCAGTGTTTGCACCACACAGCTCAGATCAACTCCTGCCCCACAGGTCTGAGTCTGACTGCTGTTTGATCCATGCTATGTCTGTTTCTGGCTGTGTTTTTCTGCATATTCCTATAACTACTTGGCCTCTCTCTCCATGTAACACCAAACATACATGCTTGAAGGGCGAAAAAATTCTTTTTACGTGCAGTCAACACCACTCTGTGCATGAACTCAAAAAACTAAGTGCTTCTTCAGCAAAACAGCACTGTGCTTCTTCCACTCAATCCACGTTTCAGCAAGCCTACGCAGATCCTCTCACTTCACACACGCATAAAACCCTTCCAAAAACACCTCCTGTTTCTCTTGTAGGACCATAATCGAGCAGAGTATGAGTTCCGGGTGATGCAAAAGACGATGAGCCAGGACAATCCAGCTCAAAAGGTAAATGATGCCATCATATGTTGCTTTGCTTTTCAAACCCTGGACTGGGTGGATCAGACATTATAATCAGTACTCCATATCCTTGTGCACACAGCCACATGTGTATCCATTCTACATTTCTACCTGTGTTGTCATGACTGCAGTAGCAATCCCATTTTAGCAGCATTAGTTACATCAGAAACTCAGTAAAAAACTGTATGGGAATTCAAGGCACCACAACCAGACATGTTGGAATATGTAAAAAGATTCCATGGTCCTGTCTGGTTCTTCCCTTGTAAGTTCTTCCTTGTTAGGGATCCTAACTGACACAGATGCAATTGGAATAAGAACTAAAATTGACGAGCCAAATTTGACAGTGTTTTACTAAAGTTTTAGAAAAGTTACAACCAGCATAATGAATAAAACAAAGGCTGCAGCACTTGGCTCCACACACGCCTTCTTTGATGTGTTGCTCTCCTATATTTGTGTTGTGCTGGTTATTATAGGCGTTGTTGTGTTCCGATTGTGCTCATAACGAGAAATCATTTAGGTGATTAGCTAGGTGTATAGCATTGTGCAGTTGAAACCTGCATGGAGTCAGAATTTTCACTGGTTGGTTTAGTAAATCATAGATTAAGTCAATAGCAGGTGACCTCATAGGTCGATATTGTAACTTGTGTTGTTATTGACTTGTGTCCTCTTCGCTGAAGACTATTGCTCTTTTGTCAAAGTTTTGACTGAAAAAGACTATTATGCCTTGAACTTACAAGTTAAACCACACAGGTGAGTGTAAAGGTGAGTCTATAAAAGCAGAGATGGGAAGGTATGAAGTACAAACACTTCATTACTTTGCTTAAGTAGAATTTTCAGGTATCTGTTCTTTCCTTCACTCTTACATTTTGTGTGTACTTTTACTTCATATATTTTGCATGGAATATCTGTACTTTCTACTCTTTACATTTTCAAATCAGGGTCTTTACTCTTTGTGTTTTAAAATTCAAATTCATTCAAACATTAAACCTCTTTTTTTGTGCGCCACGCGGACAATGCTACTGATTGGTTTATGATTAAAACAAGCACAAAAAGATGATCCTTTTGGTGCATCGTCTGCTCGCCTCATACAGGAGAGGGAAACATATAAAGCGGCAGTGCAACTGGAATTGTCATTTGTGATAGTGGAGCCAATTTCAAAATGCGTAGCCATGGCTGCTCAATCTAGTAGGAATCCCTTGGTCAAAAGGAGAGAGTGGGGTCAAGGACATCCCACACCCCTGGCCTTACCTAAGGGAGATGTTCAAGATTGTGGGAATCAATAACAGCTCATAGAGAATGAATTGCATATTGTGCCTACCAAAATGAAGAGAACTTCTGGCCTTTGAGAATTCCTCCTCAAATTTGAAAAAACATGTGGAGGTGAGAATCACTTTTTATCATGGAGAGATAATGATTTGTTTTCAGAAACATTTGCTTGGCTATTTTGCCTTTGCAATATTGTAGCTATATGGCCAGAGTCAGGGTCTTTGAAGAAGCGACAGAGCTGACTGACTAGCACTTTACTAGCACTTAACCTATTTAAGTTAGCAACAAAATAACGTCTAGTTAATGGCTAGGGCTGAGAGCGTAACTTAAGTTATTTTTCAACAACCTTGAGGCCACTTCAGACCAACAATTCCCTACATAACTCAACTCAGTGCAACTGTAGAATAGGGGTGTGGCACCAGTCTACATGAGATGCATTTACTGTAATGTCAAGCAGGCTGCAAGAGGCAACGGTGTCTCGTGGTTTGATCCATTTCCTTGTCTTATGTTCAATTTGACATACTTTTATTATGGCTTATAGATTTTCAACGCTTGTGTCAGTCATGTTTGGTGAGTACTGAACAGGCCGGCTTTAGGCCGGACAGTCCAGATTTTCAATGCCCTGTCCGGTGTCCAGCGTTGGCTATTATAGCCTATAACACCCTGTGAAAACTAATATTTTAGAGCATGTTGGAGATGGTGACCATCTATTGCCTACCAATGAAGTTTTTGGACATCATGTACATGGCATTTGTAATCCCTCAATCTTTTTCACAATAATTTTATTATTTGTATGTGTTTAGAAAAGACTGGCCCACTGAGCTTTTCATTTCACTTAGTTTTTCCTCGGCTTACTCTTGGCAGGGGTCTTCCAGTAAGATTTTCCAGAAATTGTTCATTTTTCACAAGATTACTTTTTACTTTTGTACTTCAAGTATGTTTTGGAGGCTGCACTTTTCACTTTAACTTGAGTAAAAAAATTTAGTTATTACTTCAACTTTTACTAAAGTCTTTTGAAATACAGATATTTATACTTATACTTGAGAAAACAAACAAGCACTACAACTGGTTCTATGCATCATGACACTTCCTGACAGGGCTGAAGATGCTCCACTTTGTTTTTAGCCTGCTGTCTTTTGTCTTGTACCATGGCCAAGGTCACACCCACACTAACAAACAGACAAATACGCACGCACGCACGCACGCACGCACGCACGCACGCACGCACGCACGCACGCACGCACACACACACACACACACACA
>JASSRZ010034470.1:0-15060 GCA_032164315.1 Malacoctenus gilli | reverse complement strand
CCCCCCCCTGTGGTGGGAGGCAGCTGAATATTGCCTTTTTGTTTTTTCCGTCTCGCCTGAAGGATCCATCCCCAACGCGCCGTCTCAGGTCTCGGGCGCCGCCGGGGGGGGCAGAATAAGTTCCTATCGTTGGCGGAGCGTGATTGCTGTCACCTTGCAGCAGAGCGGCGGGAAAATAATCTCGTCAGCGAGCGTTTTCTGGAGGCGAAAAGATGCGAGACTTGCAGCAGGGGCTGCAATCAGGACGACACCCCGTCATTAAAACGGCAAGACTGGCGTCTTGTCTGCCAGCGTGTCATCGCGCCGCCGCCGCCGCTGCGTTTTGCTTTTCCTGTTCAACGAGTGACATCACGCATCGTAACCCAAATCTACAGCCGCAAATTTCCGCATCGCTCTGATTGGCTCAGACATTTCAGTGAAGCCAACCACGGGTGGCCCCGCCCACTCTCACCGACATACAAGAGCAGGAGCCTTCAAAATAAAAGCCATCCAACTCGACTTGACTGAATCTCGTGGTTTTCCATGAGGTGATATTTCCTGCTACTGAGTACTTTTTTAGTACATACTTTGAACTGAGTCCAGCACAATTTATGCAGTGGAAAACCATCTGTTTTGGGCATTAAGTTACATCGAGTTACATAATATTAAAGTTTATGTTACATCCTGTTACGTTTCGTACACAAAACTAAAGTTTTGTTACATAAATGCCATGTTACATATGTAACATTTCCTGTTACATACCTAAATATTAAGTAACATCCTGTTACATTAAGTTACATAAAGTTAAAGCTCTGTTACATAAACTTTACATTAAATCCTGTTACATTTAGGTATGCAAAATTAAAGTTTTGTTACAAAATTCTATGCAACATTTTGTTACATTTTGTGACGCAAATTTTAAGTTCTGCTACATAAATGTTACGTTACACCCTGTTAGGTTTAGTAACACAAAATTAAAGTTTTGTTACATAAATGATAGGTTACATACGCAACACTTCCTGCAACATACATAAATGTTACGTTATATCCTGTTACATTTCATCATGCAAATTTAAAGTTTTGTTACATATATTGTTAGGTTACATCCTGTAATGATTCCTAACACAAAATCAAAGTTTTGTTACATAAATGATATGTTACAAACATAACATTTCTGTTATATACATAAATGTTATGTTACGTCCTGTTACACTGAGTTACATAATATTAAAGTTCTGTTACATAAACGGTACATTTAGGTATGCAAATTTAAAGTTCTATCAGATAAATGTTTTGTTATATTTAGTTACCCAAAGTTCCAGTTCCGTTGCATAAATGTTCCGTTACATACGTAACACTTCCTGCCACATACATAAATGTTATGTTACATCCTGTTACGTTTAGTAACACAAAATTAAAGTTTCGTTACTTAAATGATGTGTTACAAACATAACATTTCTGTTACATACATAAATGCTATGTTACATCCTGTTACATTGAGCTACATAACATTAAAGTTCTGTTACATAAACGTTACGTTACATCCTGTTACATTTCGTTATGCAAATTTAAAGTTCCATTAGATAAATGTTTTGTTATATTTAGTTACCCAAAGTTCCAGTTCTGTTGCATAAATGTTCTGTTACATCCTGTTACGTTTAGTGACACAAAATTACAGTTTTGTTACATAAATGATAGGTTACATACGTAACACTTCCTGCAACATACATAAATGTTACGTTACATCCTGTTACATTTTGTTAAGCAAATTTTAAGCTCTGTCAGATTTGGGTTTTAGTTACCCAAAGTTTAAGTTCTGTTACATAAATGTTCTTTTACATCCTGTTACATTTAGTAACACAAAGTTAAAGTTTCGTTACATAAATGATATGTTACATATGTAACACTTGCTGCTACATACATGAATGTTATGTTACATCCTGTTACATTTTGTTACACAGAATTCCACCTCCTGCCTTCCCAGAATGTTCCGTTACGCTGCGTTACGCGTCATTCTGTGAGCTTCCACTCCGACGGCGAACGGAAGTGGTGGTTGTTTGGTTGTGGCCCTGCTCTTCATTTATTTAAAGAGTAAAGCTGCCGTTTGGCACCGTGTCCTGGATCCCGTCCCTCCAATATGTATATTTCACAATGTCCTGGATGTGCAGCTTTTCTGGAGTTTCTCACTGGCACCAAACAAGCGCAGCATGAAATTAGAGTAGAAGGGAATTAGGAGGGTTTATAAATAACCACCTTTCAATTAGATGTAGCCTCGAAATTCCTCAGTTTAATGCATTCTGCTATTTGTTGGGTTTGTTTGTGGGTGTTTGTCTTTACATACTGTGAGGCGAAGAGCACACAGTATGGTTTAAAACCAAGCGACGCGCACCAATTACCTTAATCAAATTTCACAGCCCGCGGGCTGATTCGGAGCGCCCGGATCAGATGGCAAACATAAGTTGATTAAAACGCGTTTGCTCCAACGGCTGAAGAGAAAGAGCATCGACCGGGTGTCAGAAAACACCCAAACGGACCGATTCTGCTGCCGAGTGGAAACAAATCAGCACTGAACAACACCGGAGTCCGTGTCCACGCTCGATACAACCGACATGTTGCAACAGGAGGCTTGTATATCACACCTGGAGGCTCGGAGGAGCCACCTAGTGGCGGAAGTTGTTATGACAGGAGCAACGTGTTGCTTTATGTTTTGCTCCAATCACAGATAAGCACAACTCTTATCCTCTGTTCACAAAAAATGAGTGTTTCAGTCAGACTGAAGGAACAATCGCAGAATATTTCTGATAAAAAACAGTGAATCTGTATTTTCAGCCAATCAAATGTTGCAATAATGAGCCGGGACTTCATGTTTTCCAGGTGAAGGTCAGTAAACGTGTTGAATCCGACGCATGTTAAAGGAGAAGCGTGTTTCCTTTGGCTTCGGAGTGCTTCAGGCTCCAGACAGGCGACGCGACGCTTCTGCCTTTCCTTTTGTCCACTCTGGCCATGAAATGATACTGCTCAAGCGAGCATTCACCTCATCTGTGTGTGTGTGTGTGTGTTCTGCTTCACATCCCATCATAATGAAACACATCGGGGGGGGGGGGGCACACGGAAGGAACCCGGTCCACAACTCACACTCATGCAGTTAGTGGCTGGGAGGAAGATGCTCTACAACGACGAGAAGAAAAAGCAGTAACAGCAGATAAACAACCGACACGCAGACAGAGCTGAGAGACCGACGCTAACTGCTATTTAAAAACGCTAATGCTAATCACAGTAGCTGTGGCTTTGGGCTAATGCTAATGCTCTACTGTTGGACAACAGTCTTATTGCCTTAAATTGTTTTTTTTCTTGACCTTTGACCCGAAGAGAGATGACGTCAATGCAGAGCGCAAACACATTCACTTCCACATTTCCACAAGCAGCTCAGCTGAAAGCATTTGGTGTGTGTGTGTGTGTGTGTGTGTGTGTGTGTGTGTGTGTGTGTGTGTGATTGTTTTCCATCAACATTCAGTGCAGCCGTTCTAAATTAGTGAAGTCTTTTGTCAGCACCTCGTCACTAAAAGCACTGCTGCAAAATTCACACCCGAAAATTGGTCATTAAAAAATAAAAGTTAAAATAATGAATTAAAAAACACTCTAACAAAGTTCATTTTTGTAACTATTCTCATTACTTTTATCATTGTCTTTCGTATTACTGATATGCTTATCATCACTAATATTACAAAACTGAACAGTTCACTTCAGATAAAGCCTCATATGACTCAAACGCCCCCTAGTGGCAGGTTGTGGTACACGTCTTTAACCCCACCCTCTGTGGTGACTGAGAGACATGAAACAAAGTGTCAATTGTACAGGTGACGTTTTGGTCCTTTCTGCTAGTTTTTGACACGTTGACTCACGTTTTAAAAGTAGAATTTAGTTATGTTATTCAAAAGTGACAAAAACATCGTCGGGTTGCAATTTTGGGGGGGGTTCAGATTCCGATTGATTGTGTGTGTGTGTGTGTGGGTGGGGGGGGGGGGGTCAGACAGACTGAGACGGTGTGGGAGAACTCCTGACCCTCCGACACTGTCGAGCAATCGCAGCCCGACGCTGCGCAACTCACCAGCTGGAACTAATTAACAGCAGTTCAGTGAGACTGAGCTTCCTCACTCACTTTCTCCTCGCGCACACACACACACACACACACACACACACACACTCATTCCTCATCTGCCCGTCTCCCCCGGCTTTTCCTCTCTCCCATGCCCTCGTCTTCCTCCCCCTGACATCCTCCCTCACCCTTCCTTCACCTCCACCAGCTCTCAACTTGTTTTTCCCCCTTTTTCAAACCTCCTCCTCCTCTTCCTCCCTCCCCCCCTCCCTCCCCCCTCCTCCTCCCCCCTCTCATACATGCACGCATGGTTGGAGGAGCTCGTGTAACGGAGCACACGGCCCAGGCATGTAAACATCCACATGTTCTGACCGACACGCACGCAGATCTTTCCCAGGCACGCTGCGCTCCGCACGGCACGGGGAGGGGGGGGGGGGCTTCTAACAGAGCGCTACAGTAGCTTCCCAATCACACGCAATCTCACACACACACACACACACACACACACACACTGCTCCTCCGCGCTCTCCTGTCAGGTCCTATGATTAGATCCAGGTCGGCGTTCCTGGCGTTCGCAGCTCCGCCGCGAAACATCGACACTCCTCCCAAGCAAGCGGGCGCAGAGACGATGAACGCGTGCAGCCGCCGGCGTGCGGCTCGCGCGGGCTCCGTCGCCGCTCGCGAAACAACAAACTTGTAGAACCGCTCGATGAATCATGTGGATTCAAAACGCGGCGAGCGGTGGGGAAGTTTGACGGCGGAAGGGGGGAAAAACGGCGAGGGGAGCCGTGACAGCGGCAAACTTACCTGTTTCACAATCGAGTTGAGAAGTTGAGCGGTCGGAGCGGAGACGCAGCAGCTGGATGGCAGCTTCCCCCCGCAGGAGAATCACATTCTAGAGGAGGAGGAGGAGGATGGAGCGAGGACGGGTTCGGCTCCTGTCCGACGAGGTGTGCGAGGTTGCCGGAGAGACGCGATCCCCCGGCGGCGGCGGCGGTGACGGCGGCGGCAGCTCCAGCGGTTGGCTTCGTCTTCCCTCCTTCTCCACCTCACGGCGCTCACACACACTTGTATGCGCGCGGTGTGTTTAGGTCATGCTCCAACTATGCCTGTATAGCAGCGATCTGCAAGCTCAGGGAAACCACATCCTGTCACATATTTACCTCCCTCCCCTCTCTCTCTCTCTCTCTCTCGCTCTCTCTCTGTCGTATTAATCTCTCTCTGCGCTGCTGCTGCTGCTGTTGTCTCTCTCGCTCTCGCTCTCGCCCTGTGATTGTCTGAGCGCTCTGACCCAGCGTCTGCTCGGCACAGCCCCGCTCCCTCGATGGCTGCCTCTCTGGCAGCCGCACCGGTTCCACACGACTGACTGAAGAATCCATCTGAGGAGAGAGAGAGAGAGAGAGAGCGAGAGAGGGGAGGGGAGGATGGCAGAGGGGAGGGAGGAAGGAGAAGGAGGAGGAGGAGGAGGAGGAGGAAGGGGGGGCTTCGTTGGGAAATACCAGAGTCGGAGGAGGACGGGCAGTGGGAGTAGTTTAGGACTTGAGGAAAGGAGGCGGACAGAAACCGGGATCAATAGTCCGAGAGAGTCGTAGAAAGAGAGTCGAGCCCCCGAAAGTCGATCCGACTGCAGAACGGCGTGGCCACAAAACGAAGCCGCGTTCCGACGCCGTCGATCGGCACCTTTAGATTGACGGCGTGACAACGCCGTGACGGCAGGTTTAAATCCACGTGCGTCTCCGTGAGCGCTTCGTCCCTGGTCTCTGGTTGACGGCTGCTCGTTGAGCTCCACCTGTGTCTCATCAGTCTCCCGGTCCTAACGACGAGCAGATCTCGTTAACGTTTTTTGGGCTTTTTCCTTCTTTGTTTCAGTCATTTGGACTCTCTAAGAGTCTTCTGTGTCAGATTTCGTCCCTGCGAAAGATCTTTTGCCCGTTATCCAAACAAGACATCCCAGAGAAGTCAAGAACCGACAACCGGAACGTGGAACCTTCCCACGGACGAGCGGAGCCTCCGTGCAGCCCCGCTGGACGACCGTGACCGGCGGAACAAACTCGTGTCATCAGATTAGACGCGGGGCTGGAAGGCCAGGAAAAGCAATCGATGGATTGTTTGAGAGCGCAGCACAAAGAAAGAGGGAAGGAAGGGAAGCAGTTGACGAAAAGTCAATGCGGCTGGAAGCGGCGAGAAGTTTGGTCCCGGCTGAAGACGGGGGACGAGGACGAGGACGGGAGGGGACCACAGCTGGTGTGTCGATCGTGTGTGACTCTCGGCACTTGGCTGCTCTCTGGCGTTATGCATATTTAATACGTCCGGGTCAGGACCCGCAATAGCTCGGTATTCATTATTTAGGCCGCTTCGTACGAGCGAACTGCAACTCGCGGCCAGCGATTTTACACCGCCGCCACAACAACAACAACAACAATTACAACATGTTATCCAGGGGGGGGGAAACGCGGCGTGTAGAAAACAACATGGATCCGCGGCTCCCGGCGAGTAAAAAGAGTCTCGGCGTGTTCTCGCTGCGTCGCGGAAACATCGAGGCAGCGTTTCAAGTTCCCAAAAACACCAAACGGAGACGGAACAAAGCTGGAAAAGAGCAAATTGAGAGTCGGAGCAAAGATGTGCGGCGGTAAAAAACGTCCTGTTCTGGTTTTGATCTCCTTTGGTTGTTCTGTCGGGTGACTCATTCAAGTCTTATTGACTCTCCTGTCTTACCTGATCCATCCATCCACCCCGAGCTCCTCCCGGAGCCAAAACTCCCATTCGTTACTTTAATCACTTCTTTTCGCCGTCCGTACGACAGTCTTGATGACGGCGAGTCGCTAAAAGACGCAGAGCGCGATCCGTCCATCCGCCCCACTCTCCTCAACCCAACCGTCAGTCCTCGTTTCTTTAAGTGCGATTAAATATTCACGCTTGGACGAGTATAAGCGTTTGTTTTTGCGTCCTGGGACTCGCTTTCTCTCGCTACAGCAGGAAGAGCTGCGACGGAGCGCCGCTGCTCCGAACGGAGCGCGAGCGGAAGCTCTGTGCGGAGCTGAGCTGCGGCGGACCGTTGAACCGCTGACAGGCTTTTATTTCCCTTCGGAGGCCCGAAAAGAGCGAAAACGCCGGAAATCGGGCTGGACAGAAGCCTCGGAGAGGTCGTCAACCTCACGGGAAGCGGAAAGGAGGAGGAAGTGATGTCACCAACGCCGACTGGAGCATCAGCCGACGCTCGAACCGACGACCACGAAACTGGAAGACAAAGCGCTCCAGAAGTCACCGGTCAAAGTGACTCGTTTCTTTGTGTTTGTAGCAACGACTAAAAAACTTTCTTTACTGATGAGAAGATTAACTCGTCAATGGTCCAAGACTGGTCTTGATCTTCTAATCATGGAGTTCAGATTATTTGTTTTTGTGTCTCAAGTCTTCGTCTTGTTGAGGCCTCAAACTTTACTTGGTCTCGTCTCAGTCGGATGAAGTTTCGAGGGGATCCGAACAGACTTTGTTCTGGCTGTTCGTGGCCACCGAGAATCCTGGTCTTGTCTTGTTTTGGTCTTGACCCCCAAAGGTCTTTACTTGGTCTTGGCTCCTAAAGGTCTTTTCTTGGTCTTGTTTTGGTCTTGACCCCTAAAGGTCTTGTTTTGGTCTTGACCCCCAAAGGTCTTTACTTGGTCTTGACCCCTAAAGGTCTTTTCTTGGTCTTGTTTTGGTCTTGACCCCTCAAGGTCTTTTCTTGGTTTTGACCCCTAAAGGTCTTGTTTTGGTCTTGACCCCAAAAGGTCTTTTCTTGGTCTTGGCCCGTAAAGGTCTTTTCTTGGTCTTGTTTTGGTCTTGACCCCTAAAGGCCTTTTCTTGGTCTTGACCCCTGAAGGTCTTTTCTTGGTCTTGTTTTGGTCTTGACCCCTAAAGGTCTTTTCTTGGTCTTTTCTTGGTCTTGACCCGCACAGGTCTCGGTACTCGTTTCAGGTCTCAGTTTTTGGTCTCGTCCTGCAGGACTCTGTTTATGTGGATCCCCAAAAGTCTCCATGGAGACCCTGTGAGGACTTGGTCTCATCATGGTCTCAGTTCTCTGTTCTCCTGATTACTAACTAGAAACTGCGTCATTTTTGAGCTCTGGCTGTCGACTCTGGTTTTGTTATTCTACAGACATCTGCATCATTGACACACGTGTCACACCTGCACTCTTATAAAACGGAGACGAGGAAAATTGCTCAAAAATGCGCCAATAAAGTGTTCGGGCCTCAAATCCTGTAATCCAGCCGACAACACCAAGCGAAGACCTTAATCAGCGGCTGTCAACGACACTCAGCCGCTAACGACTGGAGAGCGAAGCGCGGCGGAACATCAGGACGCACAAAGAACGGCGGCTGTTCTGACGAGTCTCCATAATTGCGGGCGAGGAGCCGGACGCCGGTCCTCGCTGCACAATGACGCGCTGACATTGGGCGGCTCTCGGCGCCGTGTCTTCGCCGCGAGATTCCGTCTCCAGGCCGCAAATTAACGACGCGTGTCTTTGAAAGACGGCGAGTTCCGGCGTCTGTTTGATGTCACGTCTGGAGCCCCGTTAGCCCCCTAACGACAGCCAGCGAGTAAAAGCGCAGACACACGTCTAGATCGGGGCGATTCCACTTTTTTTTTTGAGGGGGGGGGGGCGTTTATTTGAAGCTCGTTCAGGAGGTCGTTTTGGTCGCAACGCGGCAGCGGCGGCGTCGCACCTCCGGGCTGGGAAACGAAGAACAAAAGGTGGCAGGCGCTCGGCTGCTTCACGCCAAAGCCTGTCCGACTGCCACTGAATGGAACTAATGATGGCCTACAGCGTCCCCCCCGCCCCCCCCCCGGACGCTGTGAAACCCCCCCCCCGTGACCTCAAATCAGGACGGCGAAGACAAATACTGAAGGAGTCACTCGATCTTGAAAATACAACATTCACAACTTTCCTGGACTCAAATTCCAATATAACATACTTGTTTTGAAGGACTCCTCACTGCCCACCTGCAGTACTACGAGAGTCCACCAGGAGGGGCGGCAGACCACACTTTGGGAAATGCTGCTCTCCTCATTTCCACCATTCTGCGTCGTGACTAAGTCGTACCTTCTCGCATCGAACTCCGCCCACTTCTGTGATGAACTACGGACTCGTCACTTCCTGGCCAATCAGAGACTTCCAGTCTGATGGTGTCACGAGTTCCTCTTGACTCAGTTCTGACCCTGACTGAGTCAGCACTGAAGAAAAAGTACCATCCAGCAGGAACTCCACTGATGGAAGATGAGTTCCTCCAACAGGCACCAAAGAGCTGAGAACCCTAAAAAAGAGTCGAAGTAGTTGAAAAGGTTCTTGTATAAAAGTCCCTTTAGTCTCTCTTTTCTTTAAGGCTTCGGACCCCGGTTCACATCTGCCCGTCCCCAGAAGGGGTCCCAGACCGCAGGCTGAGAACCACTGACCAACAGTGTCAGCTGAGGAAATAACAGCAAAGAACAACGCGATGTTTACGTCGTCACACTTGGTGACTTCATTGTTTAGTTCTCATTTCGTGTGCTTTGGTTCTTCAGTCCGGTGAAGAACTCGCCGGACGGACCACAAAGGACGCCGCCACCGCCGGCCTTTTCCCACCACAGACCTCAAGCGAGCCGTGAAGACGAGCAGCCGAGCGTCGCGCAAACGCCGTCTGAGGCGGCGTCCGTCTTACATGAGCGGCGGCGGCGGCGGCGGCGGCTGCCTCCAGCTGCCAGCTGATTGGACGACAGAGACGGAAAGAGTCTGAACGCGTTGTTGTGGTTTCACAGTGAAATAACGACTTTCAGTCACTCTTGTTGAGCCGTTGGGGGAGCTGACAGAGAGCGGCTGGGAACTGCGGTGCGCCAGTGCCCCCCAGTGGTCACGGCGGGAATTGCGCTGTCAGAAGATGAACAAATGGTGTCGCAGCATGTTATTGGATCAGATTAATTAATTTGATTGTGTGTGAGCGATCCAAACACACCAGGAAGGACCTGACGATCACACACAGGGAGGACTGAAGCACTTCTTCGCTTCCCGTTCAGGTTTTGAGCTTCGTAAAGTTTCCCTGCAGATTTACTTCCAAAACGAAGCGTCCCGGCTCCACTCGGAGACGTCTCCTGCAGACACAAACGTCTCCAATTGTGTCAGGCTCCAGGTTCTGGTCCCAGAACAGCTCTGAGTGATAGATGTGTTGGTGTCACAGGTGTTCAGACTGACATCTGTCGTCTGGAAGCGTTCGTCAGCGACGTCTCGATCGAACAGTCGCCGTGAACCTCACGGATTCATCTTACGCCTGCGTTTCTCCGCAGCGAGACTTTGACTTCCAGGAAAATGGCCGCAGGAACACGCCATCGGTACATAAGAGGCCGTCCCATCCGTCACTTTGGACGGACAGGACGGACGGCGGGACGGCGACTGACATCAGGAACTGAAATGCTGCTTCAGCCCGACGGCAGGTTCACTCGCAGTGTTCAGTTAAAGGATTCAGTGGGAGGAAGATGCTCTAAACAGATACCAAACAACTAAAACGAAGACAGAGGGAACTAACCTATATCCAGGACTGCTAATCACGGCAACTAATGCTCATTCTCGAAAGAGCAGCAACTGATTATATGAACTCTCAAACTTTAAGGACATTAATGTATCTTTATTCAAGGCTGCTAATGCTCACGAACATTGTGTAAGATACACGTTAATGCCTAATTCTCAAAAACAACACCTGATAGCAACAGACAAGGAAAAACCACCTAATTCACGACTGCTGCTGCTAATGCTAATGTTCATCACAGCTGCTTTGAGGGTGATTTCCAATGCTCATGTTAGAAGAAGCATCGACAATTTGAGAAAGAGCAGCAACTGATTATATGAGCTTTCAAACTGTGAGGACATCAATGTCTCTTTATTCAAGGCTGCTAATGCTCACGAAAATTGTGTAAGATACACGTTACTGCTTAATGCTCTAAAAACAACACCTGATGGAAACATACAAGGAAAAACCGTCTAATTCATGACTGCTGTTGCTAATGCTCATCACAGCTGCTTTGAGGGTTATTTCCAAAGCTCATATTAGAAGAAGCATTGACAATTTGAGAAAGAGCAACACCTGATTATATGAACTCTCAAACTGTGAGTACATTAGTGTATCTTTATTTAAGGCTGCTAATGCTCACTAACATATAAGGAAAAACCCGCCTAATTCACGACTGCTGCCGCTAATGCTAATGCTCATCACAGCTGCTTTGAGGGTGATTTCCAATGCTCATGTTAGAAGAAGCATCACCAAGCCGCCAGCAGCTGATAGCTACCTGAAACCAATACTAATAATGGTAGAATTGCTGCGAATGTGTATTTTATGAATTACTTTGGTGAAAGCTAATGCTAATGCTCCTTAGCATCACACGTCTCTCCTTTTGTCGTCAGCTAAACTGCATTAAATCAGCATTAACGTTGGTTAAAGCGGACTTTCGTGCAACAAGAACAGAGCTGCTTTCTGGAAACAACAGCATATAATAATGCTAATGCTATTCTAAGAGCTTAATGAGGCGGAGCAGGTGAGACAGCAGCTCTGCAACCAATCGAGCTCCTGTTAAATATCCGTCAAAAGTAACTGAATTCAGTTCCAGGCGTGTTTCAGTCAGAGCGACTTTGTCCTCCGGCGGCTGCGGCGTCGGTACGCCGGTCCCATTCCGCCCTCGCTGTGTTAACGCTCACGTAAACAGTGGGATTGCGCTCCAGCTGACAGAAAGCGATGGTAATCCGCAGACATACACGGTGTAATCCCCCCGCTCGCCCTCCGCCGTGTTGACTCTGAACAAGGGAACCTTTTTGCGTTGGCGCTGAACAAACAGTCACCTGAGCTCCACCCAAGCCAGGCCACCGCCGCCGCCGCGGTGGCCCCCCCCCGAACTGGGCGGCAGCGACGTGTTTTTGTAAATACCTGCAGGATACGGCCGCCGCATCGTCGTCTTCTTCATCCTGATCATCATCTTCGTCCTCCTCTTCCTCAGTCTGGGTTTCGGCTCCGCACCGGGAGCCATAAAAGGAGGCCGAGGAACGGACCGACTGCACTCGTCCTCCTGCAAGGTAAGTGAGACACACGCGCTGTAGCATTAAACACCAGCATTATTATGAGTAAAGGCAAAGAAATAACAGTTTTTTTCACAATATTTACAAAGAAAATATTATTATAATGCAATAAAATAGTTTGTAACTCTTCTCTATTCGTAGTTTGAGGAGTAAAATATCATCTTACAATTATAGTTACAAGATCTCTGTTAATTACATGTTTAAATTATTGCATTCTGTGAAATTTTAGTCTGTAAGTTTAAATCTTTTCATGCTTTTAATGGTTTTTTTTAATTTTCACGGCATTTTATAATTTTTAAAAAATGTAAATTAAAATTTTAAAAAGTCCTGATGTTTATTTTAATTATTCTAAAGGAGTTCAAGTTGGTGTTTTTCTCCAGTTTGCTCCATATTGAGGGAAAATGTTGCTGCTGCTGCTGATTCTCACGGTGACGCTGCGTCAGGTGGACTCGGAGTGCTTCCAGGTGAGAAAACTACCGCGAAGACGGACGAATTACGACTTTTTTAAAGCACTGTTGTTTTTACTGCATGCGTAAAATAATACAGTAAAATCAGAGGATAAAACTCACTTTGAGTTTCATTGAAAATATTTTGTGTTTTACTTTTTCTGGCTTACGCGACGTAAGAAACATTCTCGATTGGATGAAAAAAAATAGATTTTAATCAATAAATTTGTCTTAATTCATGATAATTATTGTCATAATTGTTTATATAATTATAATTAATTAAATAAAATAATATAACCAAATTGCAGTTCGTAAACTGTGATAAAACCTCAATTTTTATGTATTTTATTTATGTAGCCAGCTCGTTTTGTCCATAAAATGCATCAGAACGTGTTTGAAAGTGCTGAAAAGATTTGAACCAACCACCTTGTGACCAAAGCAGTAAAATAAATAAACAACAAACAAAACAAACAAAAGTCTGTTAAACTTTCAGCTTCGTTAAATCCGCAGTAAACCTGCTTCAGTGTGTCTGTGGGCGGATTCTTCGTGGTTTCAGTGCTAACCAGCCTCTCTTCTTCTTCCTCTGCCCCCCCCTTCGCGGCGCCATGACGTGTCCACAGCAAGGTGAGCATCATGTGACCTCACCTGCGTCTCGCCAGCGCGCCGCTAAATCTCCCAGTGAGATTATGGGATTTGGTGCCGCCGTCTCTTTGCGTTTCCTTTTGTCTCGCCGAGTCGTTCCGCAGCAATTAGACCCGGATGTGTCTGAGAGTCGGACGGACGGCGCTAAACCCTCGGTGGAGGTCACGCTGCCGCCCCCTACAGGACAAAACAGGGCATGAACGCAGCCTGGACTAAACTCCAACTTACACTGTTAAACTTAAACTCCGAGTTTCTGTAAGCTTAAGTTCGGGCTTAAGTCAGACTGAGTTTGGGATTCGTTGCATCTGAGTAAAAATTGAGTCTGCAGGCCGTAACGTTGCACAACGTGACACTGTGTGTGTGTGTGTGTGTGTGTGTGTAGATATCTGCACAGAAAACGCGGCGGTTCAGGCTGATATCGTGGCCGTGCACGACGCCTTCCGGCAAGCCGTCGTGCCCGCCGCCGCCAACATGCTGAAGATGGTCCGTCACACTTTTATTCTCTTTAAACGACTTCATCTTCAAAAATATTTGCATTTTATTTTATTTTTTAACCAATTTGTGAAAAGAAAATGGTGAGAATACTGAAACAGTCTTGAAACGCTTTTATTTTCTTTCCTATTTTTGCCAATAAAACTATAAATTACGAGCAATTTAAAGGACAAATTCCAGATTTTCCCAAAGTTAGGAGAGATTTTCTTCAAAAATCATCATTTTTATCTTTTATTTCTGTGTTTAAAATTAGTTTTGCAGTTGATGTCTCGAAGCTGATTGTTTTTTTTAAGAGTTACAAGTTTAACTTGTTTTTTTTTAAAATAATTTATACAAACTTCACGCTTTGAGGGTTTAAACGAGGCTCTTTTTTTCAGCCAGTTTTGCTTCTTGCTTCTGACTTTAATCTCCCGCAGCAGAGCCAAGTTGCGGCCCGTTTTCTCGCGTCTTTCCGAGGACGCGTTGGACTGACGGCGTCTCTCCGTGTCTCTCCTCAGCGCTACAGCCGGCGTCTCGCCGCCACCGCTCAGGCCTGGGTGGACAGGTGCATCCTGGCTCACGGCGCGCCCAGCACGCGCATGATCGACAGTACGGAGAGCCTTTCTCTGCCGCCTCTGTTTGCGTTCTGTCCGTTTGCGTCGCGACGTTGTGTCAACTGACTCCGCTCAGCACCTCGGAGATCCGACACGATCTTCTTCTTCTGTCCGTTTCCGCCGCCGTTCAGGATACGAACTGGGAGAGAACCTGTTTTACTCCAACCATCCCTACTTGTGGGACTCCGTCATCAGCGCCTGGCACAGCGAGGTGGCGAACTACGGGTTCCCCAACGCAACCTTCCGTGGAGGATCCGTCAATGGCAAAGCCGTCGGTCACTACACGCAGGTAACTACGCACCGGTGCGCAACTACACACAAGTAACTACAGCAGGTCACCACACAACTACATACAGGCAACAAAGAACCAGTAAGACACAGGTAACTACAGGAGATCACTGAAGAACTACACACAGGTAACTACACACCAGTACACAATTAGACACAGGTAACAACAACTACACACAGGTAAGAACAGCAGGTCACCACACAATTACACACAGGTAACAACAGAGAGCAAGACAAACACGTACACACACACGCACACAAAGAGGTAACAGCAGGTCACTACAAAACTACACACGGGTAACTACATACCAGTACACAACTATACACAGGTAAGAACAGCAGGTCACCACACAACTACACACAGGTAACAACTGATAGCTAGACAAACACACACACACACACACACACACACACACACACACACACACACACACACACACACACACACACACACAC
>JASSRZ010034468.1:0-16054 GCA_032164315.1 Malacoctenus gilli | reverse complement strand
TGTGTGTGTGTGTGTGTGTGTGTGTGTGTGTGTGTGTGTGTGTGTGTGTGTGTGTGTGTGTGTGTGTGTGAGAGCACTAAAGTCTTAACAAGAGCTCGCTCTGTTCTCGTCTCAATAAATCGAAGCACAAAAGAAGAGACCAAGATTCTTCACTTTATGACCCGAGGAGAGGAAAAAAAGTCCAAACACCGTTTCCCATACCAACACTGAAAACACACACAAACACACACTGGAGGTCTCGCGACAGTGACCTGACCTGACACCACTTCCATTAGGATGCCTGACTGTGTGATCTGTTGGGAGGGAAGCAAATCTGTTGCACACAATCTGAAAGGAACCCCTACATTCCTGCAGTGCCACTAAAACCTCCAGTTACACACACACACACACACACACACACACACACGCACACACGCATGCACACTGAGAGAAGAATAAAGGCTTCCGAGTGCAATCAAAGTGATTTAGTAGCAAGCGGTTCAGAGTCTGAAGAAGCCGGGAACGCTGCTGTGAATGAGTGTCACATTTTACCAAGAGCCAGCAGCCAGATCTGCACTGACGTGCTGGAGGAAGGGTGGTCCGAGGAGTTAAAAGTGGTCTCGCATGTTTATCCCGCCTCAAAGCTGTTCAGTTCGTCCCCTTCAGGAGCTCTCATCGTGTTCTCTAGGAACAGGGGCATTAGCAGTCAGGAGTGTGGATTACCTAAAGGGGCAAGTGGGGGCCTCAAATCAGAAGGAGCCCCCCGTAATCCTACTGGTTCACACAGTTTCATCTCCTGTTGAACATTTCGGGGGAGCGGTACAAACACTGATGGGCACGTGGACGCTGGAGAAGCGGGGAAGCGTCGTCCACACGCCAACTGATTTGGAGCTGCCGCGCTCTGATCAGGTTCACTAAAGGCCGACAATCAGCGCCAACATCTCCCTGCTCTCCATTTTAAAGCCCAGCCTGCTCTTTGTACCCCCACCCTTTGTAGCCCTCCGAGAGCCACGAGCCCCTTCAGCTGGAGCCCAGCCTGTCAAAGACAGAGGGGGGAAGAGGCGGGAGGGAGGGGGGGCAACTGGCCCTGTGCCATCCTCTCTGAATTTTTCATGAGAGGGTAAAAAAAAAGTGGGGGGAATTGGGTGGTCGGGGGTATTGAGGGAGGAGTGATTTGGGGTGGAAATGAAGTGGCAGGTGGAGCTCATATTCAGACAGTGTGTGGACTGAAGGCTCAGTTCTGTTTACAGTTCTATATCCTAATTATGAGCTATTTCTTTTTCACCCAATTGTTGTCGTTTTGTTGTATATTTCTGCTGGTTCTTTTATTTTGAAATAGAGTGAGTTAAGGGGGACTTTAATGGTGGTTTCATGGCCATCACTGAGGCAACTTTTCTGTGACTGATGGTAAAAAGTGTTCCACTCCTACAGCCCCCATGTAAAGTGGACGGTACAGAGAGCAATTAGCTGCAGGCCCTAACGAGGCTCGTGACCACTGCTGACGACCGGGACGGGGCGGTGGCTAAAAAAAGCCCTGCTGAGCGATTGATTGGACAAAGCCACTGATCTATAGCGGCATGGTGTTACATCGCGTCTCTGTTCCGCCGAGTATAAAGGACACGTGTGATAATGACACCGACCGACGGGTTCACAGAGGAGGACACAGTAAAGCCCAGAGAATGTGGACATTCGATGATAAGACCTCACATTGTCTTGGTCTCCAGAAGACCCCCGAAGGTGTGTTGTGGCCTTTGGCACCAAGACTTTAGCAGTAGAGCCTTTAAGTCGTCCGTGTTGTGAGGTGGATCAGCTTGGTTAGTCCAGAACATCCCGCAAAAGCTCAACTGGACTGAGATTCGTGTCCTTTCAAGGTCGAGTCAACACCTGGAACTCCGGACAGAGTTCCTCAAAGCATTCCTTGGGCTGTTTTCGCTGTCTTGCTTCCTCCCCTGTTTGAGACCAAGATGTGCTTGTTTTGTCGATGTGTATCCAAACTAAACATTTCCCCACTCGGCACTGGCATTTTTTCCTGTCTGATTTCATTCAGTTGTTTTCTTTCGTGGCTGTGGCGAGAAAAAAGTGTGTAATTATTGGAAAACCTTGGTGTTCCACCAACACGCAGCCGCGTGTCTCTACCTCCACTCGCCCGCTTCCCCATTTCCTCAGAAACAGCGTTGCTATAGTAATTGTCTCTAGGTGAAAAAAAACACAGCAACCGCCGAGATGCTTTTGAGACGATGGTGTTTTTCAGTGCTGGAGATCAAACGCTCCTGATGTCGTTCAGAGGGAGGCGAATAAAGGAGAGCGGGGTAAAAAGGAAAGCATGTGATGTAGAGAGGAAGGAGGGAGATTGGTGGAGGGAGAGGAAGGGGGGGGTGATGTAGAGAGGAGAGAGCGGAGGAAAAAATGGTTTGGGTTATTCCCTGAGGGCATCACCACCCCCTCTGAATTCCTCGATAAATATGTACCTGTTTGGGGGGGACAACGTAAAATAGAGCAACACTTGTTTTTTGCCCCACAGGTAGAGATGAGGGGCTGTTTTTGGCATGCTGCGTTTGGTTTAAATCACAGTCCAATTACAGCTGAACAGCAGATCATTTTTTCCTCATTTTGGATGACTGGATGAACTGATGAGCACCAAAATTGAATCTCCCTTCCCTTGTTCCGCCCTTCACCCATCCCGCAAGTCTCATCCAAGTCCATCAAGCATTTCTGGTGTAATTGTGTTCAAAGACAGAAATACTAAATCACAAACAAGAAAATTAAAATGATATCTTTTGGCTTCCTCGACGATTACAGGAAGAGCTTTAGGAGTGTAATAAATTTCAATCGCTGCAATCCGCCACACCGCCACACCTTTTCACTCCCCCAAACAGAATTCCCAATTTGACATTCCCAGGTGCTGCTGTCAGGGAGCGGAGAGGAGGGGAACCCCCTCGCCTGTCTCGTCTCCAAGGAGACCCTCGTGGCCGTCTGTCTGTCTGTCGTCATGGCAACGCTGCTGATGAGCAGGGAATGTGGAGACAAATAAGAGGAGGTCAGCTGAGACCTCTATAATTCATGACCTGGTTAAATATGAAGACGGTCAGAGTTGATCTCTGAGAGGCTCTGGGCAGCGAAGCCCGAATGAACGCATGAATCCTGACTGTGTTTTCTTACATTCCTGCCTTGTCTCCACTTATCAGAAGGGCTTCTCGCAGCATCCTCTAATAACGGCGACCTTAAATAGATTTCATGCCATGTACTCATTTATCTTGCCACTAATTATTGATTTGATCTGGAGGAAGCTTTAGCATCCATCCATCCATCCATCCATCGCTTTATCTCTCACTTCACATTTAAGGGCCTGAACTGTCTTTCTATGTTTCACGTGTACTGCTCACTACAGCTTTCATACAGAATGTCAGTTATAGTGTATATAAATCCAATATTTGCATTTTTTAATTCCATATCAAAGAACCCAGAAGAGAAAAGCATTTAGATCCAATCTCTCTTTTTCTCATGAAAACATCTTTGATCCCTGAAGCCTGTCGGACCTCAGCGTCTCACCTTCTTTACACATCAAAAATGTGTTTGTCCGACTCACCCTGATGCCATCACCTCTCAATGCCGCTAATCTAATTTGTGTTGGTATGTGTCGCCCCCGTGTGGCGCAGAGGCAACATCACAGCCCCCATATCGATGCAGTATCACCTTTAAGTTAACCCTTCGAAGTACGACATGAGTTGTAGGTGACCTACATTTATTTTCCAAGTCATCCAATGCAGAATGAGATCACATTATATATAGAATATAGTATTTTTTTGTGACATGCGATTTTCAATTCAATGCTTTCATACTCTACCAATAACTTGCTTAAAAGCATCATTTTAGTCATGTTTTTGGACCAGATTTAAAATTGATCTTGCTGCCTGAGCTCGACCGTCTTCCATGTCTCCACTAGAGAGCAGCGTTCACACTGCATACCTTAACGCATGTACTTGCTTCAGGGTTGCGCCCTCCACTTCTCCTGACCTCCTTCTGAGGCGCCTAACCTATTGTGACTACATTATTCTTGGAAGCGGCTCACATGACGCACCATTATGTTGAAGTGCACACACACACAACCAGAGGGAGAGTGGGAGTCGGGGAAGAGGGGGGGAGCTGGCCGCCTCCGTCAAAAATAGTGCAGCTCCATAAATAACAGCGCGCACTGGAAATCGCGGCCGTTTTTAGGAGTGGCGGCATGTGACTGGCATCAGCTGGCAGCGCGCCGCGAGAGGGTCCCGGACCCTTCGGCCGGCGCTCGGTTACTTCGACGCCGTCTGAGTGGAGTCACCTTTGGCTTAGAGAGGGAGAGAGAACCGAGCAGGAGGGGACACATGCAATGACGCACGGTGGACCATCAACCCTGCATTTGGCTCCGCCTACTGTGAACCTACTGCTGATGAAGTGGGCTTATTAGATGGTTGGATGGACGGATTGGAGGAGGAATTCCTCCGATTAGGAACCACTTTTTGGATGTTGGAATGGAAAGTTTCTCACCAAGGGTATTTAATTCGTTTTTATTTAGGAACCCAAAGAGTTCTATGGGCATTCTGGCATGTTTGCATCAATGGAACTGAAAATAAAACCACTGAAAGGAGTGGCCATAAATTCCAACATAATGTGTTGAGAGCGGCTGTGGTTTAGCTGGTGGAGCAGGTTGTCCTTCAATCCAGAGGTCAATGGTTGGATTTCCCCATCTTGCCAGTAACTGTGTGTGGAAAGTACCAGTGAAGCTGCTTTGTCCTGACCATCCTCTCAAGATGAGAGTGCGTCAAGGGAAAATGCTTGATTGTGACAACCGAAACACTTAAGGATCCCTCGAGGTGATCGAGTCAACTGACAGGGTCGCTCCTTTCAGTGAGCAGTGTAATTACACGCTGTCAGAACGTATGCCATCAATATAAAGGTGTTCAGCGTTAAGAGGGTCCCTGGTAGTTATTACCTCAGCAGGGTATTTCATATCCTATTAATTATACATATACTTCCGAGCACACACACACATACAAACATATGATGGCTCTCTGAGGGCAGCTTCATTAAATATTAATGCTGCTGCTTCACAGCCTGGGAAAGATCCATACGCATGATGTATTTATGTGTGTCTGCTGTATAGTTTTCCCTTTAGAAAAGTACAATTACTTTACGAATTTTTGTGCCATTTTTGTACTGCTGAATTTAAAGTGTCAATAGACCTCAAATGTCCAAGTTATCTTGATCCCCTTTTTTTCTGTTAACAAATTTTTTGAGAAAAGTTTGATTTCTATATTGTTTATTAATGTCTTAAAACAAGCAAGATTTTTTTTCCCTCACTGTCTTTGTTACTTCTGTCGTCCGGACAAACATTGGTAATTATGATTATGGGAGGATTTCAGCGTCTGTTTCCAAGCAGCTTATTGTTGTGTATCTGATGGTCGGAGCTTTGCCAGACTCACTAACTCAATAGAGCCCACACACACCGTTTCGGACCGCGATCATGAAAAATGAAGCTGTGTCGTGAGGCGAACAACAACAGAGGACAAACTGCAGCGAAGACCGAGCTGTAGGAGAACATGTGCTCCACTGAATCGATGAGCTCAATGACTCACAAAACAGTGTTGTTTAAGTAACAAGTCCTACTCGCATACAAGGTTTCGTTCAAGGTCAGCAGATGGCACAACCCCCAGTGTGAAACCAACTTCATGAAAAATGGCTTGAATATAAATGTTCAAAGTTCTTGATAGTATCTAATGACCTTTTGGGGGAAGAATCTGTCCATACGTTCTGAACAGTGAAGTGTTGCACAGAGACAAACACTTTGACACTGAGACAAAAGCCGCACCCATTCCTGGAACTATCAGCAGAGATTGTCTCACAGATTCACTACCTGGTTCCACCTCTTTCAAAAAAGGGGTGTGGCTTATTGGAATTTTTCCCATAAGTGAAGAAGAGAAAGTAAACAAGCTCATTGCTGAAGGGAAGTGAAATGGCGCAGTACAGTGATCAGTTCAATTCCCTCCAACTGACATGCTCAATCTGTCTGGAATTGCTGAGAGACCCAGTGACCATCCCCTGTGGACACAGCTACTGCAGGACCTGCATTCAGGGGCACTGGAATGAGGACATGAGGGGGATGCACCGCTGTCCTCTGTGTCGGAAGACATTCACTCTGAGGCCTGTCCTGGTGAAAAATGTCACGCTTGCAGATTTAGTGGAGGAGATGAAAGAGTCTGGACTCGGAGCTCCTCCAGCTGATCACTGCTACGCCGGAGCAGAAGATGTGGCCTGTGATGTTTGCATTGGCAGGAAGCTGAAAGCTGCCAAGTCCTGTTTGTCCTGTCTGGCCAACTACTGCGAGAAACACCTCCAGCCTCACTATCAAGCAGCTCCATTGAAGAAGCACCAGCTGGTGGAGCCGTCCAGCAAACTCCAGGACAGCGTCTGCTCCCGTCACGATGAGGTGAAGAAGGTTTTCTGCCGCACTGATCAGCAGTGTATCTGTTTCCTCTGTGCCATGGAAGAACACAGAGGCCATGACACAGTCGCAGCTGCAGCGGAAAGAAACGAGAAGCAGAAGCAGCTGGAGGAGAGTCGACAGCAAGTTCAACAGAGAATCCAGGAGGGAGAGGAGAAGATGAAGGAGCTCCAGCAGCAGACGGAGGCCATCATCGTCTCCACTGATGCAGCAATGAAGGACTGTGAGAGGAACTTTGACCAGCTGATCCATCTCATCCAAGAAAGGAAGAAGGAGGTGGAGCAGCAGCTCCAAGATCAGCAGGAAAGTGAGCTGAAGCAAATAGGAGACCTTCAGGAGAAGCTGCAGCAGGACATTGACAAGCTGAAGATTAAAAACCACCTGATGGAGCAGCTCGTACGCACATGGGACCACCAGCAGTTCCTACATAACTACCCCTCAGTGTGTGCACTCAGCCAGCCCACATGCTTCCCCAGCATCCCCTCTGCTCCTGAGAGCCACTGTAAAGATCTGGCTGCAGCTCTGAGAGAAACCAGCCAGAAGATACAGAGAGTCCTGAGAGGAGAGGAGACGAGCATTCCACAGGCAGCGCCTCAAGTGGGAGCTTCACCTGGACAAGCAGTGGGAGGGGTCCGAGCTGGACTCCTCAAGTATTCACGTGATCTCACACTGGACCCCGAGACAGCAAATGAACATCTGGTGCTGTCTGAGGGTAACAAGAAGGTAACTTTTACTAATCGGGAACAACCTTATTCTAGGAATCAGTCCAGATTTATCAGCTGTTTTCAGGTTCTGAGTATAGAGAGTCTGACTGGACGCTGTTACTGGGAGGTGGGGTTGGAGGGGACTTTAGTTAGTGTAGCTGTTGCATATCAGAGCATCAGCAGAGAGCGGTTACGAGATAGTTCATTTGGAGAAAACGACAAATCTTGGGCACTTTACTGTGGCTCAGCCGGATTTAATTTTTTTCATAACAGAAAGAGCACCAAGGTGTCAGGTCCGAAGTGCCAACGAGTGGGAGTGTTCCTGGATCACAGTGCAGGAACTCTGTCTTTCTACAGCATCGCTGAAAAAATGACTCTCCTCCACCAAGTCCACACAACCTTCACTCAGCCGCTCTACGCTGGACTTTATCTGAACTGCACAGAGGGAAACACTGCTGAGTTCTGTCAGCTTGGACAGAGCAAAGATGCGCTTGTGTGAGGTCGTTGATATGTTCAGGAGATGATGTGAAGGTTCACTGAGTAAATGTGTGAACAATACAGGGCCAAAAAACAATTTAAATCATTGCTTTGTATTTATCTTACGGATTTCCAATATGGATATAAGAAATGAAAAAAAAAACTGTTAGCCTAGAAACAATGAGACCTTAAATGAAACTTGCTTTTTTTGTGTCTTTTGTGTCATAAAAATGAGTCTTCGCATTAAAACTGGTGTTGGTAAAAAGCTTTTCGACTTCCTCTGTGAGTGATGAAAAATTTGCAAGAAACATGCATTTGTAGGATGAGCAGCAAAGCAAAAGGTGGGAAACTAATTAAGATGTGAGGTGTGTTTTTATGGCACTGAGCCTTCCAGTACCTTTAGCCACTCAAGTACTATTTGATGTTACACACTGAATAACACACAACCTGTAAAATGCTGCAATCGTGTAAACAGCCAACATCAGAAGATGTACACTGACTTATATTGTTTGAAGCAAAGTGCTCGAAAAATGGCAATTTGATATAAAACAAGCACGTTTGGAGTAACGCCGGCTTTTCACTTTGAGATCGGGTGTAATAGCATTTATGAACGCAATCATCTGCTTTCAGAGAGTCCAACTGGCCCGTGGTTTATGGAGTGTAAGTGCCTGGAGCTTCACAGCACGAGAGGAAACTCTCATACTGGAAGGAAGAATTACGCAGCACTTTCAGGCTCGGGAGAAACGCGAGAGCTGCACAGATCTCATCACCTCTCTCTGGCTTGATTCGATCATCTGAGGCAGGAAGTCTTGTTATCAGCTTAACATGTCCATTTCCTACTGTGAGATCAGAAAAGGAGCAATATCTTGCATTAAATATAATCATCTTGGCAAAAAGAAACCCCGATGTATTCCTAATTCATGCTACTGCAGCTTGGAAACCCCTACAATCTCACCGAGTACAGACTGAGTCGTGTTGGTGGAGGAAGTCACCAAACAGATTGGTGCACGACAGGAGAACAAAAGAATTAAAATCAGATTTTGCAAATTCAAAAAGCTCAATAAGGGAGATGATTTGTCACAGTCCACAGAAAAGGAACTCAGACAGTTATTCAGTTGTTCTGCTACCAAACGAATCATTTCCTTCAACAGCCAAAACTTGACTCTACCGGGGAAACAGAGAACCGTTGTTATCGGTCTGAATTGTCTAAAGTTAAAAGTGTTTGTTGGTTACACGGTTCAGCCGAAAAACACCGGTTATTTATGTGGCTTCCAGTTTCTCAGGGTGCAACTGCAGCAGTATCAGCCACACGGGTCGAGGGTCACCGGCTCTCTTTGCGGTCTTTGTCTCGCCCCGCTTTCGCCTTGGTGACCTGATAGATGTGCCGCCGCTGGAACCCCATTCAGGGCGACTATCTCTAAAAGAGGCCCGGGACAAAAAGTTATTTAGTCAAGCTGCAGGGAAAGAGTGACTTGGGCTCCTTTTATTCGAGTGAATCAAAAAGCAGATGGATGGTGGTGCTTTCGCCCCCCCACCCCCACCCCCCACCCCACCTCACACGCTGCCTTGTTACTTCAATGAAAAACAGAGTTGTTGTTTAACCGTTGATCCCAGATCGTGTAATTCTTTGGGAGGGACAATCTGATTTCCTGTGAAACGTCCGAGTTTGTGACTGACTCACAAGTTGTCAAAGCAGTCTTTGTCTCGACTGAGTTTCCTATTGCTTTGCAGTCAAAATAGGTCATAACAGACTATCACAGCGCAACAAACCAACTTAACCAACTAAAACATACCCTCATCTGGACATTAAGAAGAGTGCTTAGTTTCCTTTCACTGTCTCACAACAAAGTTATCCTCCACCTTAGTTCTACTGACGTGTCATGACTGGAAGAGACGAAGCAGCAAACAAATGAGAGGCTGCGTAAAGAGGGCGTTTGGGTAACATTAAGATGATCCCGCATATTGATCTATAAGCTGCTGCAAACCACAGCGTGAGAGCTGAGCAGGCGTCCATCCATCTTCCTCACCACGTGTTGGACGAAGGGTCATGGTGTCCTAATGGAAAGCAGAGGAGTCTGGAGTTCATGGTCCTTCCCAGCTGTCCGGCCGAATGGACAGTAACTTTATAATGTTCAATGAAAATACCACTCTCTCGTTTGACCTGGATGGAAAAGTGGTCGTTTGAGTCATTATGCGACTTATTATACCTCGCTGTTGTTGTCACTGTTTGAGCAGCAATAACAAGCACAACAAACGAGAAAGAAAGAGGAGAAATAATAGTCTGTTGTGCGTGTCCGCCGGGATTTATCATCCCTTTAGTCATCGTGGAAGCGATGAAACGATAGAGGCACCGCGAGTCTAAAAATAAAGCTAAAGACAAACAAGAAGATGGCACAAATTAGCTGACAGGAGAGGATCAGACGCGCAGAGAGGAAACAGCAGCATGTGAGGCGATAACGTGACCGAAGATGCTGCGATTCCCCGAGATTTTTTACTCCTGAACAAGAAAACTCGGCACAGTTCGGCTCACATTGAAGTCGTTTCACACTCGTTTACAAGCCGGCTGCTGCTGGACGACCTCCGACATCGTTCCACTGATTTCCAGAGCTGTAAAGTTTGCAGAGAGCAGCCACAGTTCCTCGAGCGCACAGATCCTCTTTGAAATGTCTTAAAACCAACAGCCAACACACTGCTATGAAAAAAACTCCGGCTTTCCCACTGAAACATTTTTCTCTCCCCGTCCAGCGAGCAGTAAGCGCGGGAGCATTCCCCCCACTGCCGTCCACATACCTTGACTGCTCGCCTTGTTTGGTGCCTTTAAAGGCTCCATTCCAACTGCGGCACAGTCACGGCGTTTTACCAGCAACTCCACGGTGGGCTCATTATTTCCAACTCACAGCCCTGGAGGAGTTGGACGGCACCGTATTCATGGAAACTACTCAGACTGTTTTATAAGTGGGAGAAATTAGCCTTGCCGTCGCACTCTGATGATAGAATGCGCGAAAAACAGATGAGACCGCATTGCTCAGCCCGGTGGACGGAAAGTTCGCCAGTCAGTTGCACATTCACGCAGAACAGAGATGGACTCCTGGCAGACGAAGCTTTGGGAATCACTGGAGCTGTGTGAAGGTCGAAGGTGCGACTACAGCGGGCTAATGGAGGGGAGCGCTCCGAGGGAGGATCGTATCTCTTTCCGCTCCGCTGCCCTGATTTTAACCCTTCGAGCAACAGAAAAAAACAGGGTCTGCTGGACGAGGTGGCAATGCTTCTGCAGGTTGACAGGTTATTTGGGTGCTTTAACACAGAGTCACTATGACCTTGGAGAAATGGCTCCAAAATAAAACCAGTGAGCCTGAACATGTGTGTCAAATTTGAGCAAGAATCCTCCTAGAAATACAACGCAACTGAGATTGAGACACGTGGACGTGCAACGAGGAAACATCAGGCCTCATATCCTCTGTGGATATGAAATAATCTCGCTGGTATGAGAGCACTCCCAGGCCCGAGGAGTTCCAGTGACCTCGTGTAGTAAAAGAGGCAGCAGATGCCTGGGAAATTCCCCCCGAAAGACCAAATGAACGTTCCCCTTCCAGGGCTGACGTGAGGCCCTGAAACATCAGCGTTTGCACATCGGCGCCGTGCGCACCAGAGCTGCAGCCGCCAGTGCGGCCCTGCGCTCCTCGAACGCTAATCTAATTTTCTGACCGGAATATTCCATCATGGGATTAGCGCCCCGAGTGGCGTCAGGGCGTGACAGGCCATTTTATCAAATGAAGCTGCAAGAGCCGGGGGGGGGGGGGAGCCCCACCCTTCAGCCATCTCTGATTCATACGAGCAATTCTTCTCGCTACAAGATGGAGTGTGTTCTGTGGGAGGCGTGAGACGCACTGAAACTGGTGCAGAAACTACCTGACGATCAATACCCCGATGACGCCGGCTCCTCCGACCTTCAGTCGAACTGATCCAACACCCGAGACTTGTGAAGACAGAGTGTGCGCCATAATTGAGCTCTCTGATCCCGTTAAATGCCAGCACCCGCGGGCCTCTGATGTAATCTGCTGCTAATTTACACTTTGCTTTGAGTGAATTACGGCCGCATTTTCAGATGAAAACGCTCGCTTCGACGTGACCCTGTTGCGATCGATTAAAACTGTTCGCCAGACGTTCCGTTGTCCCCGGGACACGTCGTTCGAGGGCGTTTGCATGGACAAACACGCCGTGAGAAGCGAGCGAGACACAGACGCAAAGCGGGCCAACGGAGCAGCTCCACGAATGGAAGGCGAGGACGACATCAAAGCGCAGCCGCAACAGAGGGAATATGTGAGTGGGCCCTTTCACGGTGATTACATAACCAGCTGATGACAATTATCTGAGCCCACCGCAGCCATTCTGCATAGTTTGGATGTTTTCCGCTAAGTCTCCATGAAAACATGTGTATGGCATCCCCCCCCCTCCTCCTCCTCCACTTACATCACTACAGCACGATGTTGTTTTTGTCATGATCCCAGACGTCCTACATGTGAGGAGCAGGTTGGAGGCGGGTGCGAGCTCGGATTCAAACGAAGGGGGGCTTGATCAGACGAGCCAGAGGGGAAAGAGAGAGAGAGAGAGAGAGAGAGAGAGACGCTCGGATTTGCAACAAACACCAGCATGACACAGCAAACGCAGCTCGGTGAGTCTGCCAGCTGCCAGCTGAGCCGCACATCTGGGTGGTACGATACCTGCCAGACTGGTAAATAAGGCCATAATTCCCCCGATGTCCCTCAGATGGACTCAGACAGTCCGTCCCCAACCAGAAACGCATCAGATAATGATAGGAGTAATAATATTCACTATTGGCCTTTACTTGGAGCCCCTCAACTTCCACTTCTCTTCATCTCTCTGCTGACTTAGGCTGTGTTTTGTGCGCATGTGCCACCTACAGGACAGACATGTATTACAGAAAATTGCTTCATTTGAAGACAAAAATTATTCTAAGTGTTATTCTGTGCTCCATTTTTCTTCGTGGCTTTAAGCTTCCTTAACCAATGACAACTATGAGAGCGTTTAAAACTTGCGTCTGGTTTGGATTCACAAAAGCAGCCACGACAATAAAAAAGAAGCTCAATTTTCTTTGCTCCTTTTCTTTCAGACCACCGCAGAATATTTGTGGGAAACAGGCCGAGACAGGAGGAAGGACGGCAGCTGAGCGGTCAGATTTGTTGGGACCGTCCAACGAGATCTTACAGACATCCGCTGATCTCTGTGAACCTGAGTCAATGCTGCCACTGCCAGAAAGGTTACCGATACAGACGGGATAGTGGGAGTCATAGTAATGAGGCGACCACGTCGTATGATGACCGTCTGCAGTATTCTGGCTTCGAGTCAATGCAAATTCTCTCTATTTCACTCCATTAAGCGGGAGCACGACTGTAGCACGCTGCACGTACACACACAAACTCTGGTCGGAGGATCCTGCTCTGCTGCCAGAATGCTTAGTCACATTCTGCAAGGTGGGAGCAGAGGAAGAGCTGAAGGCTGAGTGCCGAGATGAAAAAGGAAGAGCGGGGGAACCTGTCTGTTCCTGTGGAAGGCGACAGGAAAAGGACAACTGGATTTTCCCCAACATGCATGTGAAACATGCGGATCCTTAGCCTGCAGAGCGTTCACAGGAAAATCTATCTGAGTGCATCCAAAGACCTGAATCATAGACATTTAACGCAGGTGATAGTGGTTTGTTTTGATGCTCCAAACATGGAAATGTTCTCATCCCGTCCCAAAACCTCTCAGATCAGACCACACCGATGCACCAGATGCGTCACCACGCATTATTTATTGCGCTCTATTTTCTGTGATTACTGAGGGAAAAAAGGGGTTGGGCGCTGTTGACCTTTTCTGCTGTCTGACTTCATATCAAAATTCATTTCCTACATTTATGAGCAACAATCTCTCGCCAAGCCTCTGCATCTTTACGGCCATGTCTCCCTTTAAGAGTCGCACTTGCGGTGAAGCCACAGCCTCGTTCTCCCCACGTCACAGTCTGACCTTGGTTGAGGCAAAGGGGGGGGGGGGAATGAGTAGCAGATGTCCTCCTCTACAGGAGCAGATCTGGTGGCAACATACGCGTTCACCCCCCCCCCGTCCACACGGTCCACTGTAGCTGCCATGATGGACCCGCCTGTCCGTGTGTGTTTTGAAGCACCATGGCAATCTGGGATACTCATAGGAAACACTGGCAGTCTGTGCTGGGTGGGAAACACTCACTGGCCTCTATGTCGGTCGTCCACTCGCTGCCTTTTTTCTATCACAACTCTGAAATCCCAAAACACGACGGGACAGCAGCCGGTGAGAAAGTTGTGCCCGGTACTCCCTGCGCCCTTGTAATCCGAGTCCAATTTCCACACACGCGCTCTCACAACCTGAGCTCCGTCTGCCACAGCTGTTGAGACTGGAAACTGTAAACACACAACTAAAGCTGTCTAATCACCGATGATGAACCGCCGAGCGCTTCGTTGTAGATGTGCGATCGAGTGTTTGTGAGTTCTGGGAGCGAGTCCCAGGAAGTGATTGTACAGTACACTGCATATGCCAAACGTACATGTAGGTGTAAATGTCAAAGGTCTACAAGCGAGTGTCTTTTGCTGTACTTTAAATCCTCACTCAGATCTACGACTGGTTTATGCATGGAGGCAGATCTACAAACAGGGAGCGCTGAGGACATGCAGCATAGCCCACGCTTCATGTCTTTGTGTCTCTGGATATGGACCCTGAGCCTGAATGAGTTTGACACCTCTGCTCCTGAGATCAGACCCAACAACTGACTTTTTTTCCCCCTTTCTTGATATTTCACCACCCAACTTAAAGTGGGTCACGGCGCGCCGAAGACGAGAGTGCCTTAAAGTCACCAACGATCCGCTGACTCTGCAGACTTCAAACCCAGGCGTTCACATCAGCAGAAAAAAAAGCATCAAAGCCTGGGTTTGCACCGCCGAGCTGCTACATGCAAGTCGACTCTGTCTGAGCACGACGCCAAGCTTCACGTGGAGGCTCCAGTCTGTGCTCTCCGCCTGGTGATCGGGCCGACGGCTGTAGGTTTGGCAGAAGCCAAGAGAACGGGCAAAGTTCAACACATCAGCAATCCCCCTTAGATGCCAACATAAACCTGCCCCCCCCCCCCACCTCTGGCACCCACTGGGAATCAGAGCTTCCACATTCAAGACACTGATAGGAACATGCACCTGTTGTTGTGTGGTGTCAGCTTGCAGACAACTCTAAACAAATGCACCTTTCAAGAGACAACATGCACCAAGCTAAAATGCATGCATGTCCATGTCTGCGTCTTTGACACAGCTGAGACTGCTTCATAGAGTCGCCACGCAGCCCCCTGATCACAGTCTGGCTGAGGGTCAGCATGGCTGCCCGTGCGCGTGAGCGTCACACTGAAGGAGACGCCTTCCCCCCTGCACCAGCCTGCTGTCTCCTGACGGGACGGACCGCGCTCCCGCACCTCAGCGCCGCCGTCAGCGCGTCGCGCGTCACCCCGAATTCCTGCCCGCATCCGTCACGTTAACGCCTTCTTCGCTCGCCGTCAGTGGGTGACTCACACCGTGTGGTCCCCTCGGCGCTACATGTGCAGCCTCTTTACTCCACGCCGCCGAGCGCTCCCATACCTGCCTTTTCTATGTTTATTTTGTTTTTGATCGTGCAAATGTATCCGATCGTCTCATTTTGTTTGCAAACACAAACCGATTGTTAGATAACTTTTTGCTGAGTCAGACAATCGCAGTGAAAGTGGACGCATGTGCAGGAGCATGTATGAATGAGTGCGTTTCGTTGCGTGTCGGTGTGTGCGTGTCTGTGTGAAGAAGGTGAGGAGGAAGAGGAGAGGGTGCGCACAGACCTGTCGGGTGTTCGCCTGCTCTTCGGTCCCGGTCGGTGAAGGTGTCCCTCCTTCCAGTGATGCCGGGGTGACCGGAGAAGTAGCCATGTCCCTCCACACCTCCTTGCTCACGCGTCCTCCGCCGCCTCCCCCTCTTCTTCCTCGTCCTACTCCGTCAGTCACCGATAACGGGTCCCCGCTGTCACGTCCCGCCGCGTCCTGCAGCGCTCGGCCCGGGCTGATCGCCCCTCACGACCGCCGTTGATGCTGCTGTTTGGGGGGGCGGGAGCTGCGACGGCTCCCCCGTCCGAGCACAGAGACTCTCTGTCCGTGTGCACAGTGGTGCCACTGTCCCTCCTCCGGCCGGTGCTCGTATGCGCGCCGTCCGGCTGTCCGGTCAAGGCGGATGACGCTCTCCCCCTCTCCCACTCCACGCTCACTCACTCACTTACTCACTCACTCACTCACTCACCCTTTGCATGCTCTCTCTCTCTCTCTCTCTCTCTCTCTCTCTCTCTCTCTCTCTCTCTCTCTCTCTCTCTCTCTCTCTCCACCCAC
>JASSRZ010034467.1:0-16057 GCA_032164315.1 Malacoctenus gilli | reverse complement strand
AGTGAATGCAATGGGCTTCCATAAAAAAATAACTTCTCTTAATGAAAGAAAAGGAAAACAACCGTCTTACCTACCTTTTAAGAAAAAGGGCTTTTGCCCCTCAGTGCTGCTCTACTTCTATCTACCATCTCATAAGTTCTCGCAAAGTTCAAAAAGTTAAACTCCACAGTCCACCCACTGTCTAAGCACTGCAGTGGCCCTCTACAATCACACAATAATGACGTGGCATGCTGGTATTTCCTGTTGGCGGGAAGGCTGGACAGGTGAAGGGCTGTCTACCCTTGACCAATTGCATGGCAGAGATCAAGCAAGGCAGCTAAGCATTGAAAACCGCCCGCATAGCTGATTCATCCATTCACAGACCACAAAAACTGGGGAGAAACAGAGAGAGAATGCTGCAGGAAAACACAAGGGAAATATTGTGGTATTTCATGTGTGCAGCTGACATGCCCAGGTTGCCTCCTCTTCCTTTCGCCCAGCATTTGTGCTCGGCTTTGAAAAGACACACTTCATTCACACTTGCGCATTTGATGAGTAACAGTGAGAGGCAAAGACCCGTTTGTATCATGATTTCTTTTTAATAATACTTTTACAGATTACTGGATGTCCTACGTTTCTTGGCCTAAAAAAACTCCTTTCAACCACAAAGTGTCTTGTTCATCTTTTAAGAAAACAAAGAGAAGTGAAGGGGAAAAGCTAACAGCTATCAACAGTTTTGTGTACAAAGCAAACCACCCCCAGTGGAACTAAACTTATGGAAGGAAGATGATTTCCACAGAATAATATTCAGTTAAAAACTGCAACAAGAGCCCAAAGAACAGAGAGGATAAAACATTTGTGCAAACTGAGGCCTCATTGCCTCAAAGCTTAATGGCAAAAAAGTAAAGTTTGGTTACACATGCAGGCAACTTTAAAAAAAAAAAAAAAAAAAATTCACACCAGAAGATGTCATCCAGCAGGCTCATGGTACAAGTTTAAAATTTTATGTCTGATAGATATGTCAATAGAAAAAGGTTCCAAAGTCACCCATGCCATTTCGTCGAAACTGGTTTCCTTGTATGGAGACAAAAATGTGGTGCTCTGTCAAATCCTGGACTGCACAACTGCAAGACATCTCTTTGTTTTTGCTCCACTGATGACCTAAATTCCATTTCCTGCCCATACTGGGCACTTTGTCAATTTCTGCTGACTCTGGTTGAAGACTTGCCACGGTGCTACTATTGGGTGGGGTTGTCAAGGAGAATGCAGGCGTGGAAATGGAATTGCCCCCTGCAGCTGCAGTCGTAACACAGTCCTCTGGAGGCCACAGTAAAATATTATTTACTCTGTGGGGGACAAACTTTAGTTTGTAAAAACAAATGTCCTCACCAGAGCTTCACTTACCTGCAACTTTGTCCGAAAGTATATTTGTCTTTGGTTTTACAAGATATATGCCATAGCCCTCATTGTTGTGAATCACGTTGTTCTCCATGGTGATAGTTGGCATCGTAGCCTGTTCGTCGACAAAGTCCTATTCGCGTGCGCACACACAAACATAAAAACTTTGCTCAAAGGTGTGACATTGAAGACACAGCGCTATTGGTTGGATGACAAGGGTTAGTTAGTACTTTAATGGTCTCTGGTGGAGCTGGAATTGTCCTATCGTATTGGTTCCGCTGCTGTACCTGAACACGTCATTGTCATGTTGTATCCATGCAGCATTGTGGGTGTTTTGTTTTATGATAGATATACATTTTCAAACTATCTGTAAATACCAAAAGCAGTGTTGCCAACTCCTGTGTAAGGAAAGTAGCTCTTGCCTGTCCTCAAAGTGACTAAAAGACGTCATCGCCTAATTTACGTAATTGACCATATGCAGCATGCAATGTTAGGACATGTCTGGTTTCAATGAGAGGTACAGACACAGATGACAAGGCGTATAATTGACTGAGGCTGTCTGACTGAAATTCAGTGATTTATTTTACTGCAGTGAGTTGTTTTAGAGAAAGAAAGTTTTACATTTAGTTCCCGCCCTGGTTCAACCAGTGGCGACTTCACGCATGTGCGATTCATCAGCAGTCTGAATGCAGGGAGTGCAAGTCTGCTCTGACAGCAGCTTGGAGGACTGGGCCACCTGTGAGTGCTGTGGGATGGGGGAGGAGCCCACAGCAGCACCCTCTGCTGGTTGAGAAGAGGAGGTGATACGGGCTTTCACCTCAGCCTCCAAAACGTCTCCAGTAGCACCACAAAAGGTCACTAGATTTGTCGCTCCGCTGTTTTTTGAACTATAGGTTGCCCTTAGTTTCATAGTTTGGCCGGGGGGGCACCTATTCTGGGGAGCAAGTTGTTCAACATCATATATCAGTGCACTAAAGAGACAGTCCTGTACTGCAGAATCTTTTAGATGAGTGCCCATATGAAACCCTTTGGGATGTTTAAAGTAGCAGACATGGAGCTGCATTGTGGTGGTTTAAACATGCTGTTAGAGCTTCACACTATTACAAGGTAAAGAATATCAAGTCCAAGCTAAACAATTATTACCAGTATTCGGACCACTGTTACAGAAACACAAGTGTGCAGGTTTAGACAGACGTAGTGGCAGAAGGGAAGTTAGGGGCCCTATGCGAATTCCCTCTCACAAGAGCGCTTTCTGAGAAAGTGGAAGGAAGGCATGAGGGTGACTTTGATGAAGTTGTTTAACTTCACTGGGAGAAAACACAATGCTTGTATTGCCAATGTGATACATAACTCAAAATAGTAACCCGTTTTTGTTTTTTTGAATCTCTTGCACTACGAATATTGAAAGATTTAAACCTCGTTGCGATTTTTAAAAAAAAATTATTTATAGCATCTTTGTTCTCCAGAATAGTTGACTGAAGGAAGCTGAACTGGTCTATTTCATTGAGAGTTCCTCAAACAGATAAAAATTGATGATCTCACCTTGATAAGGATCCCATCCTTACAGTGATGAATGCCATTGCCAACGAGACAGCAAAAACTGCCAGGGTAAATTTCCACACCTGCCCCCTGCACAGAGCACACAGCAGTAGACAGCACTGGTATCAATCCGATACACAGGATTAGCTTGTCTACTCATGCAGCAGCCATGAAACATAATGCCTCAAAGACACACTAGAAACATGAACCACAATGATTGATCAGTACAGTGATTCATCTAAATTCTGACGTAGTGTATTTCATGAGGCGTGGACAACACTGTTGGTACAGAAAGAAAAGAAAACTAACAATGTGCATTGCAATAACTTAAAAATGAAGTGATTGACACAAAAATTAATGAATATAAAACCAATGGTATTTACACACCAAATGATGCAAACCCAAATGCCCTGTTTTGTTGTACACCCTTTGAAATAAAAAAATTAAGAGGTTTCTCATTAAAACATATGCATCCGTAGACAGGTGTTTTGGCCCATGAATGAAGTGTTCCAATGGTCTTCAGTTTCACGGGTTCCTTCTCAACACTGTACCTTTCAGGTTTAAGATGGGTGTTCACATAAAGATAAAGCACTACTGCCCATTGTTTTGCTCTAAGCCATTCTTAGCTGTAATTTGGGTAATTGTCCCATTGAAGGAATATGACCTTTGACTTAGAAGAAATAGCCCCATAGCAAAACTGAGCCTCCTTTATGTTTTACAGTCAGTGTGGTGTTTATTATTGCACCTATGCACAAATGAGCAGCTTTGTATCATCTGTCCAAAGCACCTCCACTTGCCATGTTTTGTAGTAATACTATCACTCTCACTCTTGCCAGGCTCCGTTTGTTGTTTAGAATTGTTCTGCCGAAACACATTTCAAAACTAATGTAATTTATCTGGTCAAATTTCTTATTATTTTGGTCACCTAAATAGCCTGAACCTCAATAATGGGTTTTCCTTAAGCAAAGACTATCAAAAAATTTGTGTTCATCAGTTACTGATGTATGAAAAAATTGATATATGAAAAATGACAAACGCGATTAAAGTAAGTACTAGGGTCAGACAGATTCTATTAAAGTGCTAATTGAAATATTCCTAGCAAAGAAAGACTACAAACAGTTTTCAAATGACCAAAGGAAAATGTCTGCAGTCCATGTTAAAAGTGGGTTTGTTTATTTGTCACTTGTTAACTAACCCATCTTTGTGTTCAAACAAATCATGTGATCAATGGTTGGTTGGAGACACTGCCTGTTTTTACCAAGACTGACACTGTCTTTGAAACTCGCGTCTATGTTTGCTGCAACATGTTATTTTTAATCCAAGTGACAGGTTTTTTTTGTCAAATGAGTTCACCAAAAAATCTGCATTAATGTTTGAGCTCAGCAAAAGTTAATTCATTTTTTAAATTGGAAATGGAATAGAGCTGCATGTTCTTATACTACAAACACATAAAAATGTATAAACATCAACATTTTGTTTTTTCGTGGAAATAAAAGGTTTTGTCTTTGCTGTTTCAAAGGTTGTAGAAAAGTATAGCAGTTAATGTCATTTTTACTCCAGTAAAAAGTTGGCATTACGTCAAATGAGGAATACAAACAATTGACTTCTGTGAACATTAATATCATTTGATTAGCAAACACAATATTAATAGTTTAGATGATCTTCATGCATTGCTAAAGGTTTATTGATCCATTTGGATGGAAAAATAATTGTATTGGGAAAAAGTGGTTCATTTCAGAAATCTAACCAAACAATTTCTAAAAGGCCGCACTGAGCAGGTGCCTATTTCTATTATCTCCATTAACAAGGCAAAATGCAGGTGGGCACAGTGATAGACTGAGCTGCTAACATGCTGCAGTGTTGGTTTAGTTCAGTTACTGACACTGCTTTAGATGGAGTAGCAAGAATAGGTAAGCCTCAGTGTCCTGCATAGTTGTAGTGTGTGTGTGTGTGTGTGTGTGTGTGTGTGTGTGGGGTGTGTGGTGTGTGTGCGTACTCTGGTGCATTTCCTCTGTTCGCAAAGGAAATGGAGGTAAACGGTAAACATCACAGTAGAGTGAGAGGACTGTTGGGAAAATGCATTTGAAGTTTGCTCTGATGAAAACAAGTCATGCAACTGTTCCTTTTCTACCTTGGAGCCATAAAGATCACACATGTTCATGGTGAGGCGAGCGGATGGTCGGACAATGACTCCAGTGGTGTCACATTGCAGTACACAGTTCTCAATATTGAGGGTCCCTTGGCGAACACCTACATTTGAAGAAAACAGTAAAAAGATAAATTGACAAGAATATGTTTCACTGTACATAAAAGCTTTGGTAAAGCCAAATCTAAAATTGTAAGAGAATGCTGCATACATAAATTTCGCTACATCCCCTTTTTATGACTAACCAGTAATTTTATAAGCATAACCAGCAAGAAGGGTTGGGTGATTTGGAGCAAATCTATCATGCTGATAATGATGAACCCTTTACTACAAACCAAAACACTATTGCCAAATAAAAAAGTAGATCAAATATTAAGGGAGGAAGTGGAGAATTTTTTTAAAGCACATACAATATATAGCAAGTCCAAAAAACATCAAAGCTCAAAAAAGAACCAAAACAATTTCAGATTTGGGTGCTGCAGCGCACACATGGTCTAAGAGACAGACGTGTGTGTGTGTGTGTGTGTGTGTGTGTGTCTGTGTGTGCGTGTGAGGATAAAAATGTTAGGATGTAGCAGGTATGTCCTCAACAATCTAAATTTGGAAAACATTTTAAAAGTTAAAAAGATTACACAGGGGATCTCCATGAATTAGTTGTTAAATGGCTGACGAGTTGGATTTTGTTGGTGATTTCAGTGACTTAAAAGGGGCTGAATATTTTGGAAAACACCTTTTCCATAGTTTGAACTTTAGCTTGAATGTTTTATGGATTTTTTTTCACTGTGACACATTTCGGTGTGTGTGTGTGTGTTGGGGGATCATTAAGGAAAATTCAAATTCTATTTGTGCCAATTTAAAAAAAAAAGAAAAGATGTGAAACATAGGTGGGGCACTGTGTCAAACACTTAAATACTACCTGAATAAGTAAATAACACCTTGACTGGAGCAAACAGATTCTTATCAAAAACGTTCAAAATCCATTTCAATTTCAAATTAAGTAATTCAAATGCTGTCACGTTTAACGCGAGTCAATCAGCTAAAAATCAGATGTTATCAGTTGCATCACAGAGCAGAAAGAATGTGCAGAAGTACTTGGAGTTAGCAGCATTTCCTCCACTTTGGCAATGTGTCAGATATACTGCATTTCCAATCTACACTGAGCCTCCAAAGTTAATCGTAATAACCTAATGGCCCTCTTATTTGAATCAAGATCAGTAAAAACTTTGAAAGTATCTAAAAGGATCATCGCAGAAGAACCTAAATTGACATGTGTTGAGCTCTTACACAGAATGCCTTCAATAGCATCATGTTGGATGAACTTGATGTTGGAAATTCTCACATCAGATCCACTGACTTCAACAAACGAGTCCCCTTTGTTTGTTTTCTCGATTACCACTTCATCAGGAAAGCCAAAGCCTTGCAGAAAGGAGAGAAGCTGTCAGAGTAAAACACACCAAAGGTTTCATGGCATGCACAAAGTGTACGAAGAACAAAAACACAGACATACAAAGCAATGTCATTTTCCAGAACTTAAACCAAAGAAAAACTTTGTGGCCTCGGAGAATTTGGTTAAAGTTGCAAAAAAAGTGTGATCATATTTTAGGTAATTATCTTAAAGGTTATTCACTCTTTTACCTCAAAGTATGGAAACATTCAGTGAGTTTCTTTTTATCCTCCTTTGGCCCTTAAACTCCTTCCATGTGCTTTGCGGCTGCCTTCTCTTTAATATTTTGTTCTTTCACTTTTCAGATATTCAGCTCATTCAGGAGCCGCCTGCTATGATGGCCTTCAGTTTGGATTTTTTTTCTTAGTATTTTTCCTTATGACTGGGGGGGTTGACAAAGCAACTTTGACTTGTCAGTTGACAAAAAAACACAGAGAAAATTGGTCTACCCTCGACCGTAATGGAGTCTGGTATGAAGATGGAGTGAGCCACACTGTAAGTCCCAGGGAAAACAATCACTGTGTCACCCTGATGACATGAGTCCACCGCTGACACTGGCTCTCTGTGGAACTGAGCACATGACACAGGACACTCACTTCAAATATATTGAAACCGCAAGGTAATAGCGACATTACATCTGATCCTCTGGCGTCTCCTAGTGGCCACAGTGTAAAATTGCCCCACTCGTATGTACAACGAAATCAAATGGAAGGTCTGACGTTTGAGGTGCAGTACAGTCTTTTGGATTGGATTTACAGCAGCAACATTGGAAACTCAGAGCTCAAAGTTGATGTTTGGTATTTTGCCAGTCATAACCATAAACCTGTAATGCACCAGTGGCATTCCCTTATAAGGTATACAGAAGCCTGAAGCTCAGAATGGTGAGAGATAAAACCACTGGAGCAAGTCACTGGAAAAAGCCAAAAGTTTGCAGTACCAGTGCATTTGCTCCTTGTAAAAAGTTTAGACATTGCAGTAATGAATTCAAGAGTTTGAGTGTTTAACACTTTTCACTCATGTCAAAGTCTTGGAGTGAAAGAGGACATGGTGATCATGACTTTGTTCCCAGTCGTAGAAAAGGTTAATTCTGAGTGATCACTGGAAAACTACACTGATAAAATCTACTTTCTCGCTATATCAGATGCATCCTCCCTGCATGACATTACACACACGCACACACTTGGTTTCTTTGGAGGAGTCTTGGCTCCCAGAGCTTTATGCCCAGAAGAGAAAGGAGCTCCAAAGTGCTCTGCTGTGACCTTTTCTTGCAGCCTCTTCCTGCAGATTTTCCCAGCACAAACATTCCTGCCTCATGGAGCCAACACGTTTTCACTTTACAGTCCTTGTTGTAAGTGCAGTTTCTTTACTTTTAGTTGTTTCCATCATAAATCTATAAACCTGCTTTCTTGTCAAGCCCTGTTTGTTTCATTCTTACATAGTGGCACACAGAATGACCTTCAGCAGAAGGACTGTCTACATTTGATATACCTAATTTTATATACTTTATGTTTGATATCAAAAACATTTTTCTACAGCTTGATAAAGACCTAAAGTTCAAACAAACATATAAATTGTTTTATCTTTCAATCTTCATTAAGAATCAAGAACATCAAAAAAAGGCTAAACAGGCAGAGGTGAAAAGGAACAGTCTAATCTGTTAAACTTGTCAAGCTGGCATTGCTCTGAATGTTGAGCTCATGTTCCAAAGTACATCACACACACCAGCTCCACTCTGATTACACGATGAACTCTTTGAGGTACCTCTGATGACCACCCATGCTGCCTCACTGCATTTTTTTCCCCTGCACCATATTGTTTTCTTCCTGCTGTCCCTATTTGTGCTGCTTTGTGTATTGTCACTTTCTTCCTCACAGAAAGACAAGTCAACATGGCTCCTTTCATTTATTATGAACATGAGCCTTCATAAAACAGCATGTTGTATGCTGTCCTGCTTTCTTTGACTCATTTCAAATTTTCAAATTAGAGTTTAAGATTCCTCACAGCGTTTGGGGTTTTGGGCTGTTTTAGCAAAGCTGCTTGTGGCAACATTGCAAATTTAGTTCATTGCTTTGTTTGATCATCTTTGCACAAGGGAGGAAACATGTCAACAAGTATTTTTGTCAGCCCAATTGAAACAACACTTGCTAGAATGAGTCAAACTGTGTGTGATACTGACCTGGATCTCATTGTTCTCCATGGAGCACAGGGGCATCAGTTTAGCACTGAGAAGGGACTGCAGCTGAATGGTGCTGCAGGACACTGCAACCACATGAATCACCTTCCTACCTGAAGCTCTCGGCCCCCGCTGCAGCACGCACTGCTGCCTGGCATTTCCTTTGTAGGCCAGCACATACCTTTACAGATAGAAAGGCAGAACTTATCATGACAAACAGAGGGAACATAGTAAAGTTACCAAAGCTGTTGGAGCAAGAGTACTGTTCCCTTTCTATTGGAAACCTGCTGTGTATTTTTCTCCTATCTCCAACAGGTTTAAGATATTTTTTTCTGTGGAAATAAGACCAGGTTAGGAATCAGCACTTTTAACACAACATCCAATTGTGAAAATTTTTCATATTGTAAAAACTAACGTTATTTGAGTTCCCAAATGTTCATTGGTTGATATTATGCAACCAATATTAAGCAATGGTTCCATGGAAACAGTAATGGACCTTTGCTCAAACCGCTGTTGCAGCTGCAAAATGTTGCGCTACATTCGTGTGTGTGTCTGTGTGTACGCGGATAATTAGTTATTACCCTTCTAGCTACAACTCGCAGGGTGTGAATATTTTGGAAAACACTTGCAGTATTTTCTAATTTAAACTTTGAATGTGGGTTTTTTTTATTGTTTAGTTTTTACTGTCACATGTATTTAGGTCTGCATGTGGGGGATTATGAAGGAAATTCAAATGTTTTCACTGACAATATAAATAAAAGCAAAGCTGTGAAAAGTATTTGGGACACTGTTTGTCAATCACTTTATTACTGCCTGAATGAGTAAATAACATCCCAGCTTGAACAAACAGATCCTTCTTATAGACATTAGCTTATTTACCTTGACCAAATTCATTAAAATTTTAAATTAAATAATCCAAATACTGTAAAGTACAAAGCAAGTCAATAATATAAAAATCATATTATCAGCGATATCACAGAGCAGAAGCAGTGTGTGTGTGTGTCCAAACATCAGAGTTGGATTCACTACCTTAACAGGGGATTCTCGATGATGTGAAGTTTACGCTTCAAAGTCTCCAGCTGATCATAGAGTTTCAGGCCCTCCACCATAGAGACATTGTCCAGCTCCGAGTCTGAGTCAGTGTTGAGGGTGTTCCGCAATGCAGAGAACTGCTTGAAGCAGTCGGAGCAGCTTTGTAGTAGAGACTGGTACTCCTCCACCAGGCCATTTGGGACTCTGTCCTCTAAGATGTCATACCAGCTAAAATGACACACATTGGAAAGAGTGAGCTTGTACTTTAGGCAAACACTCTGGATGTTCAAGAACATCCAGTAAACTCACAGTCTGAGACGAGGCTCCACACAGCGAACAAAGTAGTCAAAGTCATCTTCATCCTCTTCATCCCACTCTCTCCAAATGTGTTTATAAAAAAAACTGCAAGTAGGAGATAGTGTCAAACTGTTTTAATATGTGACGACACAATACACAGGATCAGGATGAGATCAGTGAATGTCTACCTGAGGTGTTCAAGAGCGATAGCAGTCTGATCAAAGTCTCCCGATTCTTCATATACCACTTGCAGCTCCTGCAGTGCAACTTTGTGCTGATTGGCCTCCAGGAGGGATGTCATTGCTTCTTCACCGAGTTCGCAGTCTTTTGTGTCACATTGCATAGGCAGCACCAATTTTACACAAGCTTTTAGATCTCTCAGGTGCACATCTTGGACCTGAAATCAGCACAAACAATTTGCCATAAGAATCAAAATCAGTTCAATGTTCAGAAATGCCGAGACAGTCTGGTGTCTGCTCATCTGGTAAATATTTTCATTTTAAGTCACACAGATAAATCTTACTTTATCTAAGCACTAGTGGTTTCAGTCTTTGGCTACAGGACCATGAACTGTTGAGGTGGCATCCCACCTGTTTTAAGAAAGTTTACCACGATTATTCTTATGTTGCTATTTTGGAACGCGCAAAAAAGGATACCACCACTCTCAATAAGCTTCGGACCATGAGAGTGTGAGGGCTATCTCACATATCAAAACATCTGAACCCTCGCTATAACGCGATTAACTTTCACAGTTTTTTGGTGCAGTTTTTGTCTGGTTTTTTTTTTTTTTTTTTTAACAGTGTATGAGCACAAATTGTGTTCTGCACCTGATTAGCTAAGGGACTGTAGGCCAATGTCAATCAGTCTCCTCCATGCCTTATCTCTGTCCAGTACAGAAAGTGTTTGGCTTGGCAAAATTTACGTTTGCAAAGTTTCTCCACGACAAAACCCACAATGTCAACGAAACGTGGCCAAATTATCTCAGAAAGGTCAAACTTCTGGACATGCTAAAGGAAGATAGCTGTGTGGCTGTAGGGCGTTAATACAGAATACAGTACTGTATAATAATTGTAAACAATAAAGATGACTACTTCGCAGATTTTGCCCATCACAGGTTCTTTTTGGAACGTGATCCCTGTGATAAACGAGGGTTCACTGTATACACATACACTTAAAGGGGCCCTATTACGCTATTTCGACTTCGTTTCAGGGAGTTTTTTTTAACATCAGTTTTTCACTGACGTCACAGGGCGAGGGTCTCAGTGACTGGACAACTTCTCTACGCTGGACATATGGGTGCACTCCCGACAACTGCTACCAGCAGTTAACCAATCAGAGGCGTCCTGCATCTTGTAGGGGTGGGGCTTAATGTGGAAGAGCCTCATTCTGCTTGTCTGAGAAAAGCAGTGTTTGAGAGTGTTTCGGTGTTTGAGAAAAAGAGCTTGATGAATTTCTGTCATTGTGGACTTACATACGAAGACCAAGACATCCAAAATGTGCATGATAGGGCCACTTTAAATTAAAATTTTCTGAAAGGAGGGACCCTTGGAAAATCAAATACCTTCCCTTTTTATCTTTATTTACATTTTTTAACTCGAAAAGGTGCTGTTTTGTGAATAAGGGTCATAACTCCCCTGGCTTGAGATCAGGATGGTGCTGTATATAAACTGCCCTGCCACCTCCTCCTAACCTTCCTCACATCCCCATCTAAGAGGTGGGTTTCCTGCAAAAATACTATTTTAGCCTCTATATCTTTGATATCATTCATTACTTGTTTGACTTTTCTAAGCTGTTGCAGACCTCTGCAGTTCCAAAAAACAAAATTAAGATTTACTCCTTGAGACATTCACAATAAAACATTTTAGATTACCTTGCCATACAGAAATAACCTTGCTGAGAAGCATAACAAACCTGGATGTTAGAACCCCATCCAACACTGTGAACTTGAAAATTCCCGTCTTACTCACGGTTGTGGGGAACCCCCCCCTCAACTCTCCTGAGTCCTGTTATCACTAACGAGAGTTCCACACTTAGTGAGGATCAGTCAATCCACTCTCTACTTTCCACAAACAAATACCTGCTGTTGTTCCTATTAAGACATTAACTTATCTTATCCTTTATTTATCAAATCAAATCAAATTTTCTTTATATAATCTTTCCAATGACCAGAATGGCACTCAAAGTGCTTCACAGGTAATTATCAAAATACACAAGTGCATAAAACAATAAAATAATTTTAAAAAATAAAAACAAGACAAGAAAAGGGATAAGAAATGACCCGGAAAGTACCACAGCGCTGCAGGGTATTAAAAGCCTAAGTAACCCAAGACATCCAAAATGTGTAAAATAGGGCCACTTTAACCATATCAAGTCAACACAACACAAAGAACAATTAATTTTTACTGTAATCCTGTCCCATCCAACAATAAGTTTGGATCACAAGTCCATACAACCTCAGATTGTAAAAATGGTCTTCTCTTGGCTCTCTCTTCAAATATCACCTCCACAGCAAAGAAAAACCTTCATGTCACTGCTGACAGCTTCCTGTCATTTCAGCTGCCCATCCTTCTCAGGATGCACAGTTTCAAAATTTTCAAGAATCAGATATTTTACTGATACAGGATCAGATTTTTTTAATAGATTTTTTAAAAATCTTTTTTAATGGTGTTTCATGCATCTTATGATCATCTTGATGAGGATGTAAGACTGAATGAGCCTATTTAAAGCACAATCACAAAATGACCCAGCCCATTTCGCACCAACAAAAGATCATCAAAGTGGTGGGTCTTAACTTGAGCTAGTCTGAACCATGAGCTATGATATGCAACTGGGCCAAAAACTTTTGCAAGACAAACCATTAAAAGTAAAAGTTTCCATTATCCTACCTCCACAAGAACATCAAACACATCAGTAGACCAAAGAGCCAACCAATCACATGGTTCCACCACCTTCTCCAGGTAGTCTGCGATAAAGGCCCGGACCTCCGAGGGCTTACAGTCTCCTAAAGGCAAACAGACATAAAACAAAATACCAGCTGAAGTCTTAAGTCTTGCAAGTAGCATAATTAACAGAAATTTCTGTTGTTACCAAGCATGTAGTCCTGGTAGGCCTTAAATCTCTCGTAAAACAGCAGGTGGCCGGTTCCAAATGTGTCTGGAAGACTGCAGCTCCCTCCACGGCGTTCGCATCTCTGCAACTTGGTGTGTGACTTTTCAGCTGGAAAATGGTCCGTGCCACTCCAGTCGTCTTCATCTGGACACAAAGCTGTTGGGGAGGAAACAAATAATCTAAAACAATAAACCCACAGGTCACATTTCATACTCTGCCTGTTCTGAAACCAACATTCCAGTGCCTGCTTATCGCCACAGAAACTAAACATTACAAACATTTCAAAGATTCACTATTCAGAGTAGAATTTCTGATGGCATTCCCTTCAAAATCTTCACTCCGAGTTTAGTTTGATTTTTGAAACTATGAACAGGAAAATCTTTGTATCAGCACTGTGACTGTGATCATGTGACAATAAAACCTTGGCAGAAGGAATGCGAGAGAAACATACACTTAAGCTAACAATAAATAATATGTTAGTTGGAGGAGCTGCTTCTCTGGAAAACACTGTTCACCAAAACTTTAAGTGCATCCAATGGTCTTGTGATAGAAACAAAAAAGGATATCACGCATTGTCCAGGGTTTGGTTGATGTCAGAGGAAGGGTCACTGCATGGGACTCCCAGTTAGGGGTAGGGAGGGCTGAGGTAATTCCCGGCGCAATCTCAGGGCAGCTGTTCTGTGGGTGCTGCCATACTTATTATACATCCATGATGCTGCCTCTGTGGTGTGCACGTCATCATTACTTCAAGCCACGCCCTCAGGAAAAAAAATCTCATTGAGGCCTTGTGGGCCTGTTGCCGTCCCGTTTAACCAACTCTACTGACCCTCACGACAGCTAACTGCGTCACTGATCCAAAAAAATGTAATCCGTCCGATTAATTTTTACAGGCAAAGGGTGAATTGCAGTTACATAATGTGAAGTTAGGTGTTAAGAAGAGTTGCGCCACGAACCTTCAGTTTCCGCCGCATACATGTTGTCCTGCTCCAGCAGAACTCCGACGGCACGATCCACTTTAGACTGGTTCGTTATGTCATTAACACCACATGGACCCTGCTCCATGAAGACAGAGGGCTGTTAGAAGGTGAAAAGGTAAGTTTTGAACCCGATGGCTCCGCTAAGCGCTCTGGCAAAATGTTCCCGTGTCGGTAAACCACCAGACTTTCAAAAACACCCCGGTGGACCTTGGGAACCAATGACAAGTCCGTAGATTCGTAAACGTCCCGCCCCTTCAGGCGCCTGCAACCAATAAAGAAAGATCATAACGAGCATGCGCTATGCCAACATCGCTCGCTCGTATGTATGTCAACGGCAGGGACGGTGCAGTCAACGGAAGGTGTGAGTGAGAAAAGAAAGGGGAGGGGCGCGGGGGACACGTCTCCTCTGGGTCTCTCCCAAATTGTTCGGGGGGGGGGGGTCTCTGTATAAACAGGCTACAGTCACTCACACCGTGACTTTCTTTCATTCAAAGCGCATTTCATTCATAATATCAGTGTGGATGTGAATGAAAGCGGTGGGTGATGGATAATCTGTTGGCCGTTAAGTCCCAAATAAACAAAAGAATTTTTGTTACTGTATATACTGTTTTGTGAAATCAATACATTTGTTTTTGTATATACTGTTCTGTGAAATTAATACATCTGTTTTTGTCAGATTTTCTTCAGTGTGTTAATTGTGTGGTGAAGGTTTTTGTGCTGTTTGGAGCATTTATTCTACATTTCATTTGTATATTGTTTTTAATATTTTGTTTATTATTTATTTTACGTATCTGTTGTATTTGGACACATTTATGTACAGTATATATAGTACATTTTGCTAACATAAACTGTTTTTTGTAATAGAGGGAGGGAGTCTCGCCCGAGGAGTAATTCAAAGCTGAACCGCCACTGGTTTGAGGACTATTTCATGACCCTCTGAGGGTGTGGGGCTTCATAATGGGGGGTGGCAGCGTAATGACTATGCGGCTATGTTCTTGTGCCTTTGTTTGGTTTACTGTTTGTGGGTATGGGAGGAGGCGCTGAGGGGGCATGCGTGTGTGGAAGAAGAAGGAAGGGGGGAAGAGAGAAAATGCGCGGTTGCCGTCAGAGCAAAGCGAGTTAGTGAGTTCAGTGGGTGTTGACTCTCGCATTGTGTGTTCAATAAAGAGTTGGTAAAGAGCCAAAGTCTGCATCTGGCTTCCTGAGTATCACAATATAATACCTCAAAATAAAAGATGGCGTTTTAGTGGCACAATTCAACGCATGGGGAGCTCCTCCTTTGCTTTGTTTATTTTGATGGGGTTTTCCTGTGTCTTTCATGACATCAAGACAGGTACACCAGAGTAACGTAAGTGGGCAGTGGCTGCAAGTGTTGAGCAGCTACTCCCAACCATCCAAAGGCAGTTTGTTGATGAAGAATACCTTTTCCAGCATGATGTAGCACCTTGCAGGAAAGCAAAAGTCTTAAACAGAATGGTTGGGGGAACAAAACATTAGGATTTTGGGTCCTTGGCCCAGATGTTAATCCCATTGAGAACTTGTGATCAATCCTCAAGAGGAGAGTGGACAATCAAAAACCCAGAAATTCTGACAAACCCCAAGCATGATTATGCAAGAATGGACTGCCACCAGTCAGGATTTGGTCCAGAAGTTGATTCACAGCATGCCAAGGTGAATTGCAGAGGTCTTGAAAAAAAGGATCATCAGTGCAAATATTGACTTATTGCATGAATTTTGTGTATTTTCCAACAAAAGCTTTTGATATTTATGAAATGCTTTTCATTGTATTTCATGATACAACAGAAATCTGACAAAAACACCCAAAAACCCTGAAGCAGCAGACTTTGTGAAAGAATGTTTGTCTTTCTCAAAGCTTTTGGCCATTACTCTATCTATCTATCTATCTATCTATCTATCTATCTATCTATCTATCTATCTATCTATCTATCTGTCTGTCTGTCTGT
>JASSRZ010034466.1:0-16058 GCA_032164315.1 Malacoctenus gilli | reverse complement strand
ACACACACACACACACACACACACACACACACACACACACACACACACACACACACACACACACACACACACCATTGGTCTCTGTGCTGCTGCTTGGCAAGGAAGAATGGTTTGACATTTAGTGGAATCAGCCGGTTTCCTCTATTGCCCAAAGTTGAACAAAAGATCGATACCGACAGCGATCATGTTTGTTCGCTGAATGCTGGCCGAGGTGATTTCTCGAGCAAAACTGGCGAAGGCTCAAACTGGCTCCGACTAATGACGGAAAATCCACCGCACTGGTTAACATGACGATTGTTGAGGCTTTTTGTGGTTTCGTTTGTGTCTTGCGAAACTGATAAATTGAACTACTCAGGTAACAAAATTCACTTTTGAAAATGTGACAGCCTGCTGGTAGAGTTGGTGAAAACGTTTCAGAGTTGGACAAAACAGAACCAATGAAATTCCCAGAAGGCTTCGAAATGGGGAGACTTACCGTTGCTAAACATATCATCGTCTGTGAGCTGTCCATCTTTGGCAAACAGGACACCAAATTTAAAGTTGACTGAACCCTGCAAGAAGAGGCGGAGGTTAGAACAACTCACTAAAAGCCGCACAGGATTATAAGGCGCATAGGATGGACACTACAGTATAGGCTGGGGTTACTTTATGCATCCATTAAATGCAACTGCACTCAAGGAAATGTCAACAAAACAGACAGGTCAGTCAAACTTAGATAGATGACAAACCAGCGTTCTGACAACTCCGTTTACTCCCAAAATGAATAAACAGTCCTCTTTACTTGGCACAGGTCATCTTGTTGCTTCCTCCACTTCCGCACCATTGATTCGTTCATGTCAAATTCTGTTGCTGCTGCTCTATTCCCGTGTTCTACTGTGTGACTGATTGCCTTGAGTTTAAACTCTGCGTCGTAAGCGTGTCTCTTAATGGGAACCATTTTGGGGTCTTCACATAAACACACCAATGGAAATGAAACGGCACGCCTCATGCAGTCATATATCCCAGCATGAACCGCGTGCTTGAAGTCGACGGCTGCTTACCGTAGTTGTGAGACCTGTTGTGGCTCAATATTGGTCCACATATAAGGCGCACCGGATAATAAGGCGCACTCTCCGCTTTTGAGAAAATTGGAGGTTTTTCGGTGCGCCTTATAGTGCGGAAAATACAGTACTTGGAACCCACTAAGATCTATCGTACATCTCAAACAATGCCAGTTCCCACTATGTGGCCCAAATGGGTTTAAAAAGCAGGAGAAAAATTAAAATCGCGAGAAAATGTCGAATCGAAGCCTCCGAATGAATCCGAAACACAACAGAAGCAAAGTGGCGCCATGGAAACGGTGCTGGTCTCGTACCTCCTGCTCCTCCAACACCAGCAGGTCCTGCGGAAATAAGACAAGGCGAGCGTCACTCACACTGAGCTGTGCAGCAGGCTGACGCTCGCTTAGACCCCCCTGCACAGACCCTCTTCCGGTATTTAATTCAGGAGCGAGCGCACTCACCGCTGCCCCGGTGTGACACACTCACCTTTTGGATCTCTGGGTTCAGGATCTCCCTGGGGCCTTTCTCAAATCGGTCCATGTTCATTGCACTGTGGGAGGAGAAGGCGGAGCAGGAGGAGCAGGAGGAGGAGGAGGAGGAGGAGCAGGAGAGGGAGGAAGTTGTGGGAAGAAATAAAGAGAGGTGTGTTCAGCAGTGATGCGAGGCAAACATCCCGAAGGCTCATATAGAAGTGTGTCAGCTGCTACAACGGGCATCTCATTCAGCTTGCACCATCTGTACTCAGTCTGTGTTTCCCCAGACGGAAGAATTTATACTCTCCAATCTCCTGCTTCATGCATCTTTTTATATTGCGTTAGAAACATCTGCCGCTGGGAGGAGAAACTCTGAAGGTATAAATAATCAGCAAATACATACATGAGAGGTTTCGCCTGCAGTGAGGCAACTAATGCCACGCTTTATGTGTCACGCTGTGGTACATACAACAGGCCTGTAGATGTCGCGTGAGTCTAAAACTTTGTCGATGATGAAAGTCAAATGAAGAAGATGCAGAATTAAAATGGAGTGAGTTGCCAATTCAGGCACTTGCTCGCTAAATCGGGCGACTTTTCAAAACTTCTTTGTGAATTTTTTCCCTTACAAGCGACCAGCATGCTTTTGCATAGGCAAATTGGGTGGAGGGGGGAACTGACCAAATTGAAACGTTTCACAACTTTAAAGGAGCCCTATTGTGCAGTTTCGACTTTTTTCAGCTATTCACAGTGTAATAGTGTTGAAAGCTCATTCAGACAAGTGAGCAGCGCCCCCTCTTTTCACATAAACTCATGTTTGAGATGTCTTGCGTGCCTCTCCATTCAGTTTTGATGATGGTAGAAACGGTCTGTTTCAGGGAGTTTTTTTCACATCAGTTTTTCACTGACGTCTTGGGGGGGCGGGCTCAGTGATTGGACAACTTCTCGACGCTGGGCACGTTCATGAGAAGCGACGCAACTCACCTTTCGTGAAGTGGTTCTAAGTCTAGGAGTTATCATGCATCTTTCGCATCTTTCATCAAAAACATGTCACACAAGAAGCGTTTCATCGGCTGTGTCGGGAAGTTGCACTTGTTCAAATTCCCAAATGAAACTATGGCCAGACAGCAATGGATGCTGTTTGTTTTTTGGGAACCAGACGCAGAGTTGTTCCAATGTGTTTGTGATAGCCATTTCACCAACGACTGCTGGCTGAATAAGGGCCAGAACGATGGCGGATTTGCAAACAAGTTTTTGCTGAAACCAGGGTCTGTCCCAGGTTAAACATGCTAAACATCGGCGGAGAGCTTTAGATAATAAGGTAAGAGTATTTACCAGACAGATACGTCCTGCTGCAGTCTTTGCGGCACGTCGGCGAGTTGTTCAGTTTGAGATTTGGGGTTCGACTCAGGCTCTAACATGTATGGTTGGATATTTTGTGTAGCCATGGTATTAACCTCGGTTTGTTTACAAGTAATACCGGTGTCTCTATGGCGAGAATGTATGGGCGCGCTCCTGACAACTGCTACCAGCAGTTAACCAATCAGAGGCGTCCTGCATTATTGTAGGGGTGGGGCTTAATGCGGAAGAGCCTCATTCTGCTTGTCTCTAAAGGGGGGGGTCTATTAGGGCTGAAGGAGACGATCGAGATTTAATGAAATACAGTGTTTGAGAAAAAGAGCTTGATGAATTTCTGTCATTGTGGACTTGCATACAAAGACAAACACATTCAAAATTTGTAAAATAGGGCCACTTTAAGCATGTGTGTGTCACTCTGTGATCTCTTTTGTCTTTTTTCTCCCAGAACGCCAGAAGGCTGCTTCTGCGTCCGCGCAAGGGTGCAGCAGGGCAATCTGGGAGTCTTGGAACACCTGCTCCCGAAATATCACATTGTGTGTGTGTGTGTGTGTGTGTGTGTGTGTGTGTGTGTGTGTGCCACGTGATCGCCTGCAGCGCCCGCAACCTCTCACCTGAGGATGGACTTGACGGAAAGGGTTTTGGTGGGGCTGTAGGGGAGGCTGATCTTCAGGGTGCCCTGGGGAGAACGACACAGGAACACGTTAGGGCAGGGTTTCGCCAACCAGTGTACCACGACGGATGTTCAGCTGTGCCGGTTGGAAATTGTCTGATGTTAGTTGCCGAGTGCATTTCAAACAGGATCGCCAAACCACTGGTTAGTTCGCGTGAGGCCCGGTCGGCCACTTGCCAATCGTGAGTGGCAAATCGGAGAACCGTGACCTTTCCAGTCGCTTCGGTCTGATTGTGCCACATCGGCATGAGTTCAGGTCACCCGTGTGAGGATCAGCTGCTGCGTGAGATCAAGAGCGCTTGCGCTCTGACAGCCGTGGCGCGTTTGCGGACGGAGACCCCGGTGTGCAGTTCGACAGGACAGCCCGCATTTATTGCGCATTTTACACCAACATGAGGAAAACTGACGAGTTGTGGCAAGTCATTGTGAGAAGCACTCAGCTGCTGCCAGAACAGCAGGAGGTCTTAAAATGTGACTTTGTTCTTATTGTCGTCATATTTATGGAGCAAGTCTAAAACAGTAGACACAGTCATATTCATTCTTTTGGATTTTAACCACATTCATTCATTCATTCATTCATTTTAATATAGAGCAGGTTTTTAAAAAAAAAATAAAAAATTGTGTGCCTTGAGATTTTCCAACAAAATGGTGTTGTTGTTGGGAAACACTGCGTTAGGGAATAGAGCACGTCCACTCAGCAGGTCACGCGCCTTCCACCCATGTGTGCCCCCCCCTTTGTTTTTTGGGGGGGGGAGCACACTGCTGAAATCAGGTTCAAGATGATAAAATTACATCATAAGTTCATTTTGGCCGCGAACAAACTCCCTGACCTGCAAGTGCACAACATCTCATGTGCGTGCACAAAGCCATGCAGTCCAAAATTAAACAATGAAATAGATGGGTTCACCTCACGTTAACATGGCGTGTTTCAAAAAATACCAACGCAGCCCACCAATGACTGTATGGTCGAGTGTTTTTGAGGAAAATCCCCAGTTGAGAAGCCGCCGTCCCTGTGCTCCAGACAGGAAGTAGCAGCTCTTCTCTCTCTCTCTCTCTCTCTCTCTCTCTCTCTGTCTGTCTGTCTCTGTCTCTCTCCTACCGTCTTCCTCCAAAGGATGGCTCTGTACTGGGGGACCCGCTGGTTGTTCTGGTCGGACAGGACCACCGACAGGTAGAACGGATTCTTCTCCGCGTCGGTCCCCACGTAGTTCTGATGGACTGAGGACCAAACGGAGGACACGGTCAAGACCACAACGACGCTCGTGGCGAGCTCCATAAACCTCCTTTGAATCTTGTCGACAAACCGTTTTTGTAAGTTTGCTTTTGAGTTCGCGCTTACTCCTCAACTTTTAATGAACTCTTTACTTATTTGACAGGGTTGGAGTTTAATCTTTGTTTTACTTCTAGAGATAATAGACATTACGTGCACATACATTGTGAGGCAGAGGGTGCTTAAAGGTTGATTGTTGAAGAAAATAACATTAGTGACATTCTCCATGCCTGATGTCCCCCCCCCCCCCACCACCACCACCTTGCTCTTGTTACATTCAATTCCAAACCCCCCTGGTTACAGTGGGCTCCGTGACAACATAGCAGCAGTCACGCGTGCGTGTCCCTGCTTCCTCGGTTGACGGGGCAACGCTCTTAGAGACAACACAGAACAGACCTCCGAAACCAATTAGGAACTGAATCGCTGCTCGCTGCCGGTTTCCCCCTCGTTGAATTCGGTTTTGTGTGACATTTCTCGGTCTCTTGCTGTCTCTCTGTCTCTTGCTGTATCTCTTTCTCTCTCCATTTTGTTTTCAGTTTTGTTCATTTTTTCGATAAAAATGTTACTACTGAATAAAGTGGTGAAATTTTTTTCATCATTTTCCAATTCTGTATATTTCAAAAGCAGATTCTGTGTGGTCATAATAAAAGAAAATATATTTGCTTGTATTTTACATTTGACATCTCAGTGAGTGAGTGAAAAGGTAAATAAATGTAGGCTTACTCACTTAGTTACCAATGGGACTAATAAAGTAGTTCCTACTTGACTCGTAAGTACTACCTACCTTCTCACTTCAGTAAGTAAACAAACTTTGGTGATCTTTTTGGGGAAATTGCCTGTGTGCTTTCCGCCTGTGTGCTTTCCACCTGTGTCCAGTTTACTCGCCTAGTTACCAATGGGAGTAATGAGGTAGTTCTTACTTGACTCATAAGTACTACCTATCTTCTTACTTCAGTCAGTAAACAAACTTTGGTGACCTTTTTGGGGAAATTGCCTGTGTGCTTTCCGCCTGTGTCCCATTTACTTGCCTAGTTACCAATGGGACTAATGAAGTAGTTCCTACTTGACTTGTGAGTACTACCTATCTTCTTACTTCAGTCAGTAAACAAACGTTGGTGATCTTTTTGGGGAAATTGCCTGTGTGCTTTCCACCTGTGTCCCGTTTACTCGCCTAGTTACCAATGGGAGTAATGAATTCCCATGACAACTCAGTGAGTGAGTGAGTGAAAAGGTAAATAAATGTAGGCTTACTCGCCTAGTTACCAATGGGACTAATGAAGTAGTTCCTACTTGACTCTTAAGTACTACCTACCTTCTTACTTCAGTAAGTAAACAAACTTTGGTGATCTTTTTGTGGGAAATTGCCTGTGTGCTTTTCACCTGTGTGCTTTTCACCTGTGTCCAGTTTACTCGCCCTAGTTACCAATGGGAGTAATGAGGGAGTTCTTACTTGACTCATAAGTACTACCTATCTTCTTACTTCAGTCAGTAAACAAACTTTGGTGACCTTTTTGGGGAAATTGCCTGTGTGCTTTCCGCCTGTGTCCCATTTACTTGCCTAGTTACCAATGGGACTAATGAAGTAGTTCCTACTTGACTTGTGAGTACTACCTATCTTCTTACTTCAGTCAGTAAACAAACATTGGTGATCTTTTTGGGGAAATTGCCTGTGTGCTTTCCACCTGTGTCATCCCTGCTTCCTCAGACTGGCCCCACACTGCAGGGAGCAGTGGGTCGCAGTCAGGCATGAGCTCTGTGCTCGAGGGCCCAAAACCCTAAACCGAAATCCCTGGTTGAATCCCAGTCTAACTTCAACTAACTGCAAAGCAGCGACGTTCAACTTAGGCAGGAAGTCAGGTGGAGCGGCCTCAGGTTGGTGCGGTGTTGTTGCTGTGCCATGCAGCCGGTCCTGCTCAGACTGTGAGACACAGATGGCTCAGTTGCGGTCCAAACGGGCCACGCCAACTTTCAGCAGACATGGCTCGCCTTTAACTGGCCATTCCACTGCAACAGAGCAGACCCAGGGCAGAGCGAGGGAGAGACAAAGAGGGGACAGTGTCTTCCCTCTGACTTGGCTTTGACTCTCTGCACCTTTCTTTCCTCTGGCCATCTGTCCTTCATCTCCACCCTTCAGCTGCTGGCTTCCTCCCAAGCCGAGGCTCAGGCGATGTTTGCCGAGAAACAAGCGCGGTGTTAATGAGAATGTGTGTCAGAGAGGTGAGGGACTGAGCCACTAATTTTGATACGCCCAGCTTAATGCGAGGTGCCAGATTCATTTTGCAGATTCAAATAGGAGCTTCTTTTTCTTTAATTGTGTTCCCTTTGTGGGGGCAAGCTGTTTCTTACGAGGTGAGTCCATACAGTTTGTCGTCTGTGGACTTCCTCCAAAAGGGGGCTGTGCAGTTTGAGAGTGTGTCTGAGGCTTTCGATGGGGCCTGCAGCTGTATGCTCACAGCTTTTTTTTTGCTGCACTGCAAAAAAACAAATTTCAAGAAAGTAAAAAAAGCCTTGTATCAAGGAAATAAGTCTTATTTTTTGTCCAAAGAGAAAATTAATCTCGACAAGCATGTTTTGCATGAGAAAAATAATCGGATTTTAAGAAAGCATGGCTCAATTTTTCTTGATAAGATATTCAAGCTACTTTTGAGCTGGAATAAACCAAAAAACAGTCTATAGAAATGTTTCACAATAAAATCCAACCCAACAACAAGATTATTGGCCTCATTTTAAGAGCACAACCGTTTGCACAACTTTACAATTTAAGAATGCAAAGTGGTTCGCGCTCTCGCCTCACAGTAAGAAGGTCTTGGGTTCGCGCCCAGGTGGGGCCTTTCTGTGTGGAGTTGTCATGTTCTCCCTGTGCATGCATGAGTTCTCCAGCTTCCTCCCACAGTCCAAAAACACAAATAAGGTCAATTGGAGATTCTACTTAATTGAATTTAGATTTCCTGCCTAGTTTAAGGACCCATTTTAGTCTGTCAGAGGTGAGAACTCTGTGCTTATTTTAAGAATTCTTGTCAAGTCAAAAAAGTTTACCCCATTGCCAGATTTTTTTTGCTTGATACAAGATAAATTGACTGGATTTAGGAATATTTTGCTTCTTTCTAGTAGGCCAGTTTTTGCAGTAGGGAGGGGGGTGCGCAAATAAGGCTGACGGCTGACTCCACTCGATAAGGAGCGGCTGGTGCGTTGGGTAGGATGTTTGGAGGATGCGTTCAGCTCCTCTGCGCTTGGACAGTGGCTGGAAGCCGGCGTCTCCCACCACATGCTCCCTGCACGCTTCGGTTTGACGCAACACGTTTGAGCGGCACTGACCTTTTCCCAGAAAATATTTGAAGAACCATCTGGTGTGGTATTCGGGATTCTCCAGATGGACGTCGGTTCTCCTCCAGGTTCCTGGAGTGTAGTCCGTCGTCTGTTGACGCACACACACGCACACACACAGTCCGCAACATGGTCACAACATGAGTCACGGCAATTGTTTCTTTCCAGCATAGCGGCAGAACAGGATAATGCACTGAGCAGGATATTGGACACAGCCGGCACGAGGACACAGCGGGCTCCAGGCCGTGATGCCACATCACTATCAAAGCCGCGTCGTGCTATAAAAAAATGGTAGCACGCGCATCATCAGGTGAAAGCTAGATCTCCAAAGAGCCGGAGAGTCACAGCTGGATTTTTAGGCCTGTGATGGATAAACAGCTGGTTGTTAACGGTGACTGACCGAAAGAAGAAAGAAAGGAGGAAACAGTTCACGGTGCCGAGAGAGTGATGCGGTCTTCTTGGTTTAGATGGTTGTGAACCGGTGAGGCAGGGAGCTGACGGAGAGAGCGGACGTGCAAAAAGGCATCAAGGACGCCGTTTTATTGCCTTCTGTTATTCACATCCGGCGCTGTGCCACCATGAATAACGGTGAAGTGCTCCTTCAGTCAATAGCAGTGAGGGTTCAAATGAGACAAGTAGTGCTTGTATTTCTTTAATTTTTTTTTTTGCTGTTTTCGATACACATGGACATTTTTCAGAAGGTATGTTTTGCTTTGAAGTCAAAGACTTTATTCTTAGTTCATTTTGTACATTTCATCCAAAATGCCTTGGACTTTGCTGATTGCCAAAACATTAAAGGAGCCCTATTATGCTATTTTGACTTTTTTCAGCTATTCACAGTGTAATAGTGTTGACAGCTCATTCAGACAAGTGAGCAGCGCCCCCTCTCTTCACATAAACTCATGTTTGAGATGTCTAGTGTGCCTCTCCATTCAGTTTCGATGGTGGTAGAAAGGGTCTGTTTCAGGGAGTTTTTTTCACATCAGTTTTTCACTGACGTCACGGGGGGAGGGGCTCAGTGATTGGACAACTTCTCTACGCTGGGCGTATGGGCGTGCTTCTGACAACTGCTACCAGCAGTTAACCAATCAGAGGTGCCCTGCATCTTGTAGGGGTGGGGCTTAATGCGGAAGAGCCTCATTCTGCTTGTCTCTAAAGGGCTGAAGGAGACGATCGAGATATAACGAAATACGTTGTTTGAGAAAAAGAGCTTGATGAATTTCTGTCATCTTGAACTTGCATACAAAGACATCCAAAATGTGTAAAATAAGGCCACTTTAAACAGTTTTTTAAAAAAAACAAGTTATTTTTTAGACATGAAGCAGATTATCGACGTTCACAATTGCTGATGGCAGCTTGTAACAACGCGTGGCTTGTCAGTAGGAGCAGTAAAACAGTGCGAGCGGGATTGACCGTGTGCGGGAGAGAGGTGTGTGACATGCAAGAGCCGGGTACCTCATCGGACGAGCCATTCTCCACCCTGAAGCGCCCTGCCCTCTGGATGGCCCCATCTGCGTCACTGGATATCAGCTGAGAGGGGAGACAGAAGGAAAGACGGACCAGTTTAAAATTAGACGCCTGATGAACTCGTGACTCGGAGAAGACAGTCAAAAGCAGGTCGTAGATACATCACGGCCTGCAGACCGAAAAGGGGGAACGATGGCGGACAAGTCATGTCCCCGTGACTGCGATGGCAGACTGTTGGGTCTGCTGCAGCAGGAGGCAACATTCAAGGAGGAACCTTCAAGATATGAGTGTTTCCAGGGTCGTGCCGAACGTGTCCAAGTGCATGTCTATCAACCCCTTCAAAGGTCCCTAGTCCAACGCTTTACTTCCTTGAGTGACCATCGACCAGAGCTCATGTTGGTAAATAAAGTTTGGTTTTTCATTTGCCTTCCTCCTCCATCCACACATCACACCAATTATCTTGCCTGTCAGCTCAAGAACCTGTTGAGAAACGTGCACATTCAAACAAATCACATTGGATTCAGGTGATGGCAACTCCTGCTCCTGCTGCTTTGAGAGGCCACCTCACAGATAAAAGTCCCCTTTTATTTGTTTTGTAAAGGACCAAATCAGAAGGTGAAAACCTTGTTTACAGGGTCAGGAACAACTGCAGAGGTTTTTTTTTTTTTTTTTTTTTTTTGATGTATGGGCAGGGACTGAAAATGCTGAGGCGGGGAAAACTGGCTTCAGAATAGAAAAGAAGACTGAAAGGCATGGATGGCAACAAACTTGACAAGGCAATGAGCTTGCAGGTTTAAACCGGTTGAGAGCTGTTGAATGTTAACAGCATAATTTGTCTTGGCAAAAATGAGAAATCTCTCATGTTTCTATCTTTGAACGACATTTTGATTTAAGACTCTCATATCTTTAAAAAAATGAATGAATAATACTCAGTTATTAAAGCCTTGACATTCAGTTATGTCAGGTGATGGAGTGATAAGGGGAACGCGATGAAAGAGGGCACTTATCAAGAAAGGAAGTAAAGGGGGAGAGAGAGAGAGAGAGAGAGAGAGAGAGAGAGAGAGAGAGAGAGAGAGACTAGATACAGATATAAACTTATAGAAATAAATTTGAGTTGAGTTACCGTATTTTCCGCACTATAAGGTGCACCTTCAATGAATGGCATATTTTAAAACTTTGTTCATATATAAGGCACACCGCATTATAAGGCACATAGAATAGACGCTACAGTAGAGGCTGGGGTTACTTTATGCATCCCTTAGAAGGAGCTGCGCTAAAGGGAATGTCAACAAAACAGTCAGACAGGTCAGTCAAACTTTATTCATAGATGACAAACCAGCGTTCTGACAACTCCGTTCACTCCCAAAATTAATAAACAGTCCTCTTTATTTGGCGCAGGTCATCTTGTTGCTTCCTCCACTTCCGCACCATTGATTCGTTCATGTCAAATTCTCTCGCTGCTGCTCTCTTCCCTGTTCTACTGCATGAATGGTCGCCTTGGGTTTAAATTGCTCAACCCCCAGGCTGGCCACGGGCGGCGGCGGCTCCTTGCCGGCGGCCCTGCTGCAGAGGAGCTACCCACTCTCCGTTGTGGCCGCTGCCGCGCTCGGTCACCACCAACTCGCGCAGTCATATATCCCAGCATGAACCGCACGCTTGAAGTTGGCGGCTGCTTACCGCAGTTGCGAGACCTGTTGTGGCTCAATTTTGGTCCATATATAAGGCGCACCGGATTATAAGGCGCACTGTCAGCTTTCGAGAAAATGGAAGGTTTTTAAGTGTGCCTTATAGTGCGGAAAATGCGGTATTTAAAAAAAAAAACGTAACCATAAACAAACTCCAACAGTGTTTAAATTATAATCAAACCAAGAAAAGAGGGACATAAGTCACAACAGCACATGAGACAACTCAATCAGTAGCTCTTTGCAGAGTGAGTAATCTGATTACCCTCGAATCGGATTCCGATCACTTTATTCTGCATTGAAGTAAACGTAGCAAATTGATCAAATGTAAATACGCGGTTATAAAGAGTTATAATAATTTAGCATTGAGATAAAGCATGCTGCTGTAAATTTGCATTGCAACCCTCTTTCCTCACACGCTCACAACATCCCAGCTTGAAAACTGCCAGTTTGCTCTTATTGTGAAGGCCGTTATCATCCCTTGTAATGTCATGCAAAATGACACCAATGGCATCGTTCGATTCGGATCTGAACAGGCTGGTTGTGCTCCTCAGTGAAGACTAATTATTGGTCCGTGTATTCTCACTTCTTTGCTCTTATTACAGGAAATCCAAATAGTGGTTAAGACATGTCCTCTCACCTACCTGCAAAAGCCTTCAAAAAGAAAGCATGGATCTGTTCTCAGGCCTGCTTTAGATGATGGTGTGTTTTGACATGTCAAGACGATTTGTGCTCATCGTTTTAAAAAGTAGTTCAGAGTTTGTCAGCAAGAACATGCTGAACAACAACAGGTTAAAAAACAAAGGGACCCCATAGAGTCATGACCAGAGAACTTAACGTGAACGACGTGAACCCAATAAACACAGATGACATTTGGGTGAATCCAAACAAAGACGGCAAACGCTTGCACACATCCACACATGTATATACACACACACACACACACACACACACACACACACACACACACACAAACACACACACACACACACACACACACAGGCATGCACGCACAAACACACACACACACACACACACACACACACACACACACACACACACACAGGCATGCACGCACAGACACACAAACACAGACACACACGCACATACGCATGCACACACGCAAGTGCACACACACACAGACACACACGTGTACGCAGACAGACAGACACATACATGCACGCAGACACACACACACACACATGCGCAGACACACACACGTTCGTAGACACACACATGCGCAGACACACACACACGCACACACACACACACGCACACGCATACGCACACAGACAGACAGACACAGACACACAGAAACACAGAAACACACACAGACACTCAGAAACACAGAAACACGTAAGTTTGGCGAGTGGAAACGCCTCAGTCAGTGAAGCTTTGAAACATTTGGAGGAATTCATGGTTTGTCCTGTGATCCGACAAATAAATGAGAAATGTTACACGAGTATTCCTCCTGCCATCATCACTGACGTCCCCCAGCCGGGCGGCCGTCATTCCCAGAGGCCTACTGTACCTAATGAGATCATAAAACCCAGTGGAGAGAGAAGGAGTGTTTATTGCAGGTGTGAGGCTCTGATAAATGGCAGAACACAATAATTGACCATATTTAGGAAGACGCCATGTGCTCTTCCTCAATCTGCAGATTGACGCATGTATTCACTTGATCGCTTCTGCTGCTCCACCGTTTGTGTTTCCGCTGCTCTGTTCACGTCTGAGCTTGGAAATGGAAAGTAATTGATGGAGCTACAGCTCCACCTCCCCCACCCTGTCTCTCACTTCCTGCAACATGAACCGTCCAATCGCAGGATAATGGAGGTGGGAAAACCGATGCAACATTTAGACGGTGAAATGTGCCGCCTCCTTGGAACGTCTGTGTGTGTGTGGCAGCAAATGTGTGCGATACTGAAAGAAGGATTTAATGTGTATTTGTACTGCTGAAGACATTTGCCACTTGCACGCGCGCATGCATGGATGTCATGGAGCCACTGCTTTTAAATCATGCAACAGAAGAGTGGCAAATAAGTCAAGGCTACAGTACACTGACTCGCCCCGGGGCCGAGGGGAGGCGGATAAGAGGTAACGGGGGAGAAACAGGGAGTCCGTTATGCTACCACGCTTTAACAAACAACCCATAAAACACCTCAACCGTGCTGGGGAGCAGTGGTGGAGGGATGGGGGGGGGGCTAATAGAATGAGAAGTGAGGACCAAATATGTGGAGGGAGAGAGAGAGAGAGAGAGAGAGAGAGAGAGGGAGGGAGGGGACAGAAAGAGAGATGCAAAGGGATGTGTGGTGACAACAAAAGCCCAATAATAAAAGAAGAATAGCTGTCCCCACGATGCCTGAGCTCATCGTGGAAAGGGCAGAGGGAAGGGAAAGGGCGCGTGTGTGTGTGGCTATTGAATCAATCCTTTTGTGACTGCTCATAGATAATCAATCTCATCAGTGGGCTTGCCCATGCACACTCACACTGAGAAGGCTGAGAGGCAGACAGCAGGAGAGGAAGTGGGGAGGAGGGCACGCAGGTGGTCATTCAGAGGGAGGGTGCAAGTAAAAGAGCTGAGATGAAGCTTCAGATATTTAAACATAAGAATGCAGCTTCTCTGTCTCCACTATTACTCCCTTATCATTACTTAAACCTAAAATTCTGATTCTGAAACTAATTGTTTGACTCTTTTTCATGTTTTCAGGTGTCCGAAGTCATGTCATCTCCCTGGACAGGAAGTCCCGTGGTGCACTTCATTCGTAGTTCTCGAGTGTCCTTAGACGCTCCACCGACTCCGTTCCTGTTGTCGCTGGGCCTTGTTCATTGTTCGCTGACAAGCTTCACAATACGAAGCATGACGAACATGCAGTGAGACCATTTGTTTGGAACATGTTGCTGCGTTGTTTGGTCCAGCGTGTGCATGAAAAGCTCTTTCATGTCCAACACTTGAAATGCAAATAACGACCTACAGTCACACAGTGGAGGGGGGGGGGCACTAGAGGTAAAAATGAAATGAAAAGAAAGAACTCGCTTGTGACTGTTTTTACTGTGTTGCAACGAACAAGCACCCAATTAACATAAAGCTCCCTCCGCTGATGGGTGCAGCAGCTTTAAGGGAATCGAGAGACTTGAAAGTGTTTACTGTGTGGTTATGGGAAAGCGTCTGATCAACCACGGAGCTGTCACGGGAGCTGAAACCACACCCCACTGGCAAAAAACTTTCAGTCCCGCCAAAGCTCAAAAGGCGTTGTACTTCACACAAAATTAAGGCAATACGTTTGTTAACTCCCCAATATATCAGGAATAAAAGATTGCCAATGACTTCACACAGTTTAACAGATGTGTAACAGCAGAGTTGGAGAAGCGTTCACAGTAATACAAAATCTGAAGTACTGATGAAGAACGTGATGAAGCTGCATTTAAAAAAAAAAAAGCACCATCGAGCACTTTTTCGAAGCGCTACATCGAAATCAGACAGTCGTGATAATAAATTGCACTAAATGAACCTGTCCACAGTGGAATCAAGGTTTCTTGAGGACTTCCACAAGTGGGCTTCCATGTGTCAAGAAAAAAAAACTGCCTGATTAGCTCATAAATTACTCGATGAATTAAGAGAACGCCACCAAAAGCGATCAACTTCATCCTCCGACGCAGGACGAATGTGCTTTGAACGCCACGCAGCATTAGAGAGAAGCATGTCCACCATGGCCTCACTTCCTGCATGTGTACGCGTATGTGCATGTGTCCCACGCAACCCTCCCGTTTGACGATGACACCATCTGCTGTAACTATTAAATAATGGAGGGTAATATTAGTGAACCTTGGTGACCCCTGTAATGACTAATGAGTACATATTCTTGTTCGAGCTGCTCGTGCCGCTCGGAAAACTGTCAGCACACAATGGAATGCATGCAGGCTCCAAAAGAGCAGCGTGGTGGGAGAGAGATGAGCGAGATTTCATCCTGCAACTTTCGCACAATAGATTATCCCGCGGAGAAAAGAGCAATTTTCACTGGAGATGCACAAAACAAACAGAATCCGAGGACTTGAAATCTTCTTCCCAGGCGACTGAGTTCCCCTTCTCAGGCTACAACGACTTGAATGTTTCATGAAGAGGCGTCTTCGACTGAAGGACTTTTGCTGGGGTTGACTGGGGCGGCCGGGGAACTTGGAACCACCCCTCGACCCCCTCAAAGTGGTGAAAACAGCCGGTAAAGTTTTAGAAGCGCCTGTGTCAACAACAAAGCAACTATGGCCGAGCTGCTTCCACGCTGATCCGGCCTACAGTTGAACAGAGGTGGATCCGGAAGTGAATTCAGAGTGAGCAGAAAACAGGTCAAGTGTGGCGGTCAAGCCTTTGACTGTATTGACTGTGTCACATGACAAGCTTGCGTGGGAGACACAGCATCCTCACGTGCACACACACGAATGCAATGTCTTTCTGTAACTCTTTCCTATTAACTTGCCATTCCCAAACGAGTCCGTAGGTGTTGTTGTACAGCTGGAGTCAGGTGCCTAAATAATTACGCACATGGTCAGACATAGTCACATGCGTGGCGGCAGACACATGCTGCGAATGAGAATAAATCCAAGGTGACAGTGCAGGCAAAAGCCTCCGAGGTGAGACAGTAACACTGGTGGGCAGGTGGGAGAGGAGCCGGTTGCTCACCAGTCACTGTGCAAGACTGACAGCTCGCCCCTCCACACACACACACACACACACACACACACACACACACACACACACACACACACACACACACACACACACAC
>JASSRZ010034465.1:0-16059 GCA_032164315.1 Malacoctenus gilli | reverse complement strand
TTTTAGAATTATTCATTAAATTAAATAGTTAAAAAATGTTAAACATCCTGTCATTGTCTTATACCTAAAAATGTGGGGAAAATGTTTTTACCACGAAAAAAAAAAAACGATTTTTAAGATTTTCACAATGTATTTTTTGAAATCTAGAGCCACTGAATAGGTGGTGCCACCACTCGGCTACGGTCAACACATGGTACACTTTCATTTCAGACTCACACGGGGCTGGTCATAGCTAACCATTTGCCCTTAATGCAAGCCACTTTCTTACCTGGTTTGCTTTACCTAGTTGTCATTCTCACACAGTGCCATAATTGAAAAGTAGTTAACCTCTCATTGAGGTTTTTCTAGTTAGCAATGGTTTTAATGAGTTATTAGTAATTATTTAAGACATGCTGAAAAAACAAACCCACCTCAACCTGAATAATTCCATCAACAGAGCGTGCAATCTGTCGGTTGCTAAAAGATAGCCAAGTTTTGTCCGCCGTGTACTCGGGGCTGGTCAAGGGTGTTGGAGGAAGGCGAAAACGGGAGCGTATATTTGTTTGAGGATTTTGAAGATTTTGAGGATTTTGAAGGATGCTTTTCTTAAAAGATTGCGTCTGATTCCGGCTGTTAGTTTTATCATGCAGCAGCATATCTTTTGAAATAGCAGGCGGCGACCTTGACTGTAAAACGTCTTTGTCGCTATACGTTCTTGACGATATTGGAAGTATGGAGAAAGTGATGCTACGTTTTGGATTGGTTAACTTTTTTTTCTTTGGAGATGGTAGACTTAGAGAGCTTGCAACATGGTCAAGATTTGTTGTGGTGGCTTGAGATTGTGAGAGAGCAGAAATTGAACAAGTTGATGAAAAAGGTGTATCCACTGATGTTCCGGCATCCAATTCTTTGTCTAGTAGTGGCTGAGTAAATGAAATGAAAAATCAGATATTAGTAATCAAGACTCACGAAAGAAGAGATTCCCGAACAAAACAGACAGACATTTTAAATAAAACGATAAGCTCTAGTGACAGGATAGCCACTGCAATTTAAAATAAAATAAAAATTCCCAGTCATCTCCCAGGTTGCAAACCTATTGCTCAGTCATAAAAATTTTTTATTTCAAGTATTTTCCGGTTCAGTGGCTACACTGTCAAAGTAGATTAAAATATATGTTAATACTTGTTTTTTACCAATCATTTTTTATTATTATACAATTTTTAGAGGAAAATATTTTAAATTATTTATTAATTTTAAAAAATTATGTTGAAAAGTTACAAAATAAGTGAGAAAATATTAATAATTTTGTAATTTATTACAGTTTTTATTTTGTGAAAACACGTGTCCCAAAAAGGTGACAACTTTTCATAAATTATCATACATTACAGAAAATGTCCATAAATTTACAGAATTTTTCTGTAATTTACGGTAATTTTTTTCCGGTAATTGGAATTTAATTTTTGTTTATTTCTGGTAAGTTACTATAAATTACCTTAAATTGCACAAAGTTTCTGTAAATTTCCGAAAATTTTGGAATTTAACTGTTGTGTAATTTATGTTAAGTTACCGTAAATTACAGAAAGTGTCCAGAAATTTCTGGACACTTTATTTGCAATTTACGCCTAATTTTAAAAGTAAGATGTATTGAATTTTTTGTAAGTTATGGTAAGCTACCATAAACTATGCAGTTTCCATCAATTTCCGAAAATGTAGAAATTTAACTGTTGTTTAATTTATGGTAAGTTATCGTAAAATTCTGGTAAAATTTCCATATATTTTCGAAAATTTTTGAAAATATTAAAAATTAATGCTGGGTAATTTATAATAAATTACAAGAAAATACCTGTAAAATTTTCATAAATTCCCATTAGCAGGTATGTTATGGTAAATTACCGTTAAAATTACTGAAAGTTTTAAAATTAAACTTGTACTGCTTCGCAATCATCTTTCCTCCATTAAAAATCTAATATGAGCCGAAAAATAAAAAAACAAAACCGATTAATAAAATTTCGAGTTATTCATTACAAACATAAAAGAAAACATAAAAAGAAAGATTATTTCAAAGTTACATACCCAAAAAAGGTTTAAAAAAAAGAAGCATCAATTAATTGTTTTAGGATTACTGTCATTTATATTTCAAAACCAGATTTATTTTGAAAGCGACAATCCATAAAAAATCTACATAAGTAAAGCGTCAAATGTGGTTTCGCGCATTAAGAATACTTAAATTACCATTAAAGGAACATACAATTCGGTATGACACGAGTGCACAATTATTACTATATGCTTATCGCATAATATTTTTGAAAACTATTATATCTTCTTTTACAGTTAAAATACTTTTGTAAAATTATTTCAAATTTGTACCCTATATATTCGGTCACATAAGAATAATGCTCAGGTGAGTCGCACTTGATAAAATGATTGCAACACGATGCTACCCGAACACTTATCGACTGTGCAGTTACCGACAGTACACTTACCGACTGTCTCTTACCCTCTGCCGGTAACATCACCCTTCGTCGGAAATTCAGATTTTTATTATGAGTCAAAGCTCCGACGGTATGTCGGTGCTCTACCTTATCGGCGGAAGGTAATGTTACCGACGGAAGATAAGATGCAGTCGGTAAGTGCACTGCCGGTAAGTATTACCGCCTAGCTATACTACTCGCAATGTATATTCAAAGTAGTTCTGTAACAAAATCCTACGTGTATGTATTTTATGTACAAATACGTAAAGATAAAAAATCTGTTATGTTTCGAGTGAAACACGTGGGTATAGGTAGTATTGTGAAGGAACAAATGCAATCATTTTATCAAACTCTCTCGATACCAAATGCTGAACAGCTGAATAACAAACACACTGCATCCAGTGCATGTTCGCTCGCTTATGTTTTATATTTTATAATAATTAAGTGGAACTTTAACGCCATCGGCTTCTGATCTCACAGATAGATAAATAATATAATATTCTATTATTTATAATAATATGTATAAACATCTGGTCCATTACAGTTATTTCAACATGTAACATTTATAGAAAATTTATAGATACATTACATATACGTATGTATTCATAATTTATTAATGATATGAGTCATTCCATAACAGTCAACGCTATAGAACCCTTGACAAGACTTTTAACGATGAAAGGAGTCTTGACCCATTTCAATTTTATTTTACAGACTTATACCTATTGCTTTTCTGTAATATCGATTTCTGGTCATTTAAATACATATTTCTCCGTATCAGATAAATATTATATGTATATTTATGGATCATTTCAAGGTTTTTTTTAATTGGCTGCGTGACCATAGCAAGGATTTGGCAAGTAATTTTTTCCCTACTAATAGGTAACAAAATTCGCCAAAAAATAAAGTATTAGATTTCAATGAGCAATATTTTCTAAGAAAATTTAACATTAATGTAATCTAGTACACTCGTACCCCAATTGTTAGCCTCTCCATTCGCGGCCGTTTTCACGCTTGACTGATCCCCCCCCCCCGTCTAGCACTGTGGTGCGTCGCTCGTAGTGACCTCGAACAGCCAGCGCCGTACTGCGTAGCCGTACTGCGTATTGTGTTTGCTCAACGAATCTCTGAGTTCAGAGTCTATATATGCGGCCCTGAGTGTTGACATAAGAGTGCTCGCTCGTCGCATTTTAATTGACCCTGATCGCTGGCCGTCTACCCCGGTGGCTGGTCAGGGATTGGGGTACGAGTGTAATTACTAGAATGTCCTTCGCGCACCTTTATCAATATTTTAAAAAATCTGAAATTTCTTTATGGTACCTCGAAATTGTTCAAAATCTTTTAGAATCCGTTACAATTCACCTAATTTCTTTTATAGTATATTATGCACCAAAGGTTTTTTTGTTTCGTGCGAGACAAAAAACGCCTTTTCCCTCCCTTGGTGCATATGTTCTTTTCTTCAACAAATGTCCAAAAGACGCAAGTTTTCGATTTTGAGGTTACACGGGACGATGTGCCAATGTTCTTCGCTAGAGGCAGCACGTTCGAAGTTTTTTTTCCCTGTCTTACTTTTCAGTCTGAAAACATCAACGTCCAGCCCGCATTACACGTTCGAAAACGTGGGTTTTTTGGACATGTGTTGAAGAAAATATTTTTAAACTTTGAAAATAGCAGCATCAAATCCCTTGAAATTCCCTAAAATCATTAAATATCACATAAGATGTTTTATTCTTTTTATTATTTATATACATATTTTTAATAATTCATATACTTATACATTTTTTACGCTTTTATCATTTATCATAATTTCTTTCGAAACAGAAATTTAAAAAAAAAGCAACAATAAAATAAATTTTTTTTTTAAGAATAGCCTTTTTTTATTATGACAGGAATTAATTACTACATACAGTACTTATAAAAATACATACTTTTTACTACTATAGTTTTAATTGAAATTATTTTTAAAATAATTTCAATTTTAAAAATATTAAATCGCTTTCTCTCTGTCTCTCCATATTTTCATAACCGATATATCGACATTTATGTTTCGAAATTGCATAAATAAGTCATGCAAGAACATGTACATTGCTTTACTTCCATCAAGATAAAAAAATTTGTTTAAATAAAATTATTAAAAATTGTTTTTACTAGGTTTTAAGTTGGAAATTATAACACTTCGTTTTTGTATTCTTGGGCACCTATTGTCAGGAAAAAAGCGTCAGCCAATCCTCTGACATGTAAAAAACTATTTGAAATGATCCATTATAAAATTAAGAGACACTGATATTATAAAAAATCCAACAAACGCTTGAACGATGCACGGGTAAAGTCCTTTATTTTCAGTTTCATCAAGTCATCGACATTTTTTTTTTAAAGTGGATAGAAATCACATTCGACATTCAAATAAATGCATTTAATGCAATTCAAATATTTTATCATATTAACAGAGGCTTGCGTCCAAGTATTTATATCACTTTTTTATGTTTCTATCTAAATTTGAAATACGAAGATCTTTTAAAAAGTCGCTGCTCTAAGCTTTTGAACTATGTATTAAATAGCGTTTGATTTATCTTATCAATCATTGTCCAAGAAATGATAACGGAATCTTTAGCATTTAATGCTGTATATATGTATATATTAAAATAAAGAACTGTAAAAAGATCATAATATGAAGAAGGGTGTCGCATCAAAACCATGTAAGTACCATGAGAAAAATTGTTCAGGAGAGCAAACAATCATTCAAGAATCCAGCCCATGGGACATACGCCTTTATTGAACACCAAGACCACGTGACCCCCATGACCACGTGACTCCAAGGACCACTTGATCCCCATTGACCATACGCCCTTATTAGCCCCCCTTGATCACGTGACATATGTCCTTATTGACCCCCCTCGACCAAGTGACATACGTCCTCATTGACCCCATATGACCACGTTGCCCCCCATTGACCATACACTCTTTTTGACCCGTCTCGACCACGTCACCTTATGACCACAACCCCCCTCGACCACGTGACCACCATGTCCACGTGACCACCATGTCCACGTGACCTCCATGACTACGTGACTCCCATGACCACAGAATCCCCATTGACTTTACTCCCTTATTGACCCCGCTCGACCAGGTGGCCCCCATTGACAATACGCAATATTTGACCCTCCTCGACCACGTCATCTTATGACCACGACCCTCCTCGACCACGTGACCCCCATTGACCATATGCCCTTATTGATTCCCACGTGACATACGCCTTTATTTACCTTAGCTTAATTCATTTTAAAATAAAAATAAAAATTTTAAAGAATGTCAATGATGAAAGAATGAAAAAGAAAGACAAAGACATTGTTTTATGTATGAATGATAAACGTTTAGAGAAGAAGAGAGGAAAAGATAGAATAATAAATAAGTCAGAGAAACAGATAAGTACACTCGTACACCGATTCGAGGCCGGCCTCCGGGGCCTCCGGCCTAAGATCGGGTTCAATTAAAATGCGATGAGCGAGCACTCTCAGGTCTAAACCCAGGGCCGCATATATAGACTCTGAACTCAGAAATTCGTCGAGTAAACACAATACGCAGTACGGCTACGCAGTACGGCGCTGGCTGTTCGAGGTCACTACGGGCGACGCACCGGAGTGCCTGACGCGGGGGGAGGGACGCAGAATCAGTCAAGCGTGAAAACGGCCCTGAATAGAGTGGCCCAGAATTGGGGTACCAGTGTAAATCGACTGATATAAAATACACAAGTTGTATTCAAAAATTCTTTAGTTTAATAGAGGTCACATTTGCACAAGATTTGAAAAATTTAATGAAAAATTATTAAATAATTTACAAAACAAAATTCAAAAAGGTTATGATACTATATTATTATAAAAGACTCTCGTCAATATCATTTCATACGTAAATTGTTGTTCTGATATAGATAGTGCTCCTTAATAACAGTTATTTATGTTTTTTGCTCGAAAACGCAATATTATAAGTTATTTTATAAATTGTAAAATTAGAAAGAAGTGTGAAGAAACGTGACAACGTTGCGGAAGTACAGCATCTTGACTTCGTAGTAGTCAGCTGCTATGGTATTTAAAATGGCGTTATTTCATTGGCAGCTTTGTTCGGAGCGTCTGCTACAAAGGAACTGCAGGACGCAACGCTGCCGCGTTTTATTAGTTTTTTCTGTTGACAGTTGGTTTATTGAGCTTGAAAATTAATTTATAAATGTTAGTAGCCGGTAAGATTCCAATTTTTTATTTTTGCCGACATAAAGAAGGTTCATTCTTCAATATAATCAATTTTTTCAGTGTTAATATTGGATTTTCGAAGAGAAATCTCCAGTTTATGTGATTCTGCTAGGTTAGTTCCATAGCACTCAATGTTAATATAAAAGCTTATATTTTCCATACCAAACGATAAAAAATTCTATTTTTTTGCAAAATGACGCAAAATTAATATAACTTCAACATACTCAAAGGGCATTAAAAAATCTTGGATTTTACCTGGCGCATGTTCCTCCTTAAATGATGTTAAAGATTATTGGTCTACTATTCAATTTTTTGCTTCCTCATAGAGGTAGCTTTGTAGTGGTGACAAAATACATTTTCCAAAAACAGTTTTTTTTACTTTCTCATCAGGGAATGTATTAGATTTGTGTAAAATTTGACCCCCCCCCGTTTTTGTCAAATGTCCATGTTTTGTGATCCCCTGAACCCGAAAAACATGTTTTTACAAATGTGTCTGTCTGTCTTTCGAAAGAATTGACCGATTGTTTTTGATAAATTTTAAGTGAAATATATCTATTATGATGTCCTGAAAAATTGTCCGGATGTTTGTGTGTGTCACGCTTTTTTTGTTCCTACCATATCTCAAGAACGTGTATATAGAAATTGATGAAATTTTGCACACTTATTCCACCCTATAAAACCTTGATTCTGTCACAAGGGTTTCATAAAATATTTAGTTTCACAAGTTTTATGTACTTTTAAAATTTTTGTAAAATTGATTTTTCGACTATAACTTTTTAATTAATCAAAATTCAAAGCTGATGTAAGGGAAATAAATGTTCCTTGCGTCGAGACGAATCGATTGATCTATATGATTAATGAATTTAATTGAAAAGTAAGAAAGTTATGGTTATTTATAATTTTGAAAAATTAATTTTTCAACTATAACTTTTCAAATAACAAAATTCAAAGCTGATGTTCGGAAAATAGTCCCTTGCGTCGAGACGAATCAATTGACCTATATGATTAATGCATTTAATTGAAAAGTAAGGAAGTTATGGTTATTTGTAATTTTGAAAATTTGATTTTTCAACTATAACTTTTTACATAATCAAAATTCAAAGCTGATGTAAGGAAAATAAAGGTTCCTTGCGTCTAGTCGAATCGATTAACCTATATGATTAATGCATTTAATTTAAATTTTAAGAAGTTATTTTTATTTTTAATTTTGAAAATTTGATTTTTCAATTATAGCTTTTCAAATTATAACATTTTAAAGCTAATGTAAAGAAAATAAAAATGTCTTGTGTTGACACGAATCAGATGACCTTATGTTTTGTTTTAAGATGTTTTTGGGGGCGTTGATTTCGAATCTGAAGTCAAAATTTCAAAATTCAAGAAGGCGAATCCAATATGGCGAATCGCAATTTAAAAAAACCAAATGGATGGAAACGAAAATTGCTGCTGAAGGTTTTTTGGGTCACTGATTGTAAGGAGAATATAAAGATTCCTTGCGTCGAGACGAATCAATCGTCCTGTATAACTAATACCTACATTTCATTGAAAATTAAAAAAGTTGTAGTTATTTATAATTTTGAAAAATTAATTTCTCAAATTACCATATTTTAAAGCTTATGTAAAGAAAATAAAAATTTCTTGTGTTGACACGAATCAGATGACCTAATATTAATAAACTTTTTAAATTAATTAATGCTTCGTCTCTTAGGAAGCAAAAAGTGCTCATTGAGTGAGCACAAAAGTTGATACAACTTCACAGCTAGTTATAACTTTTTTGACAGCAGTCGTTTTTACAACGAAAATAATATGAAGATAGTTTTCAAATTCGGTATATTCACACAATTCGCGCAATTTTCAGACCAATTAAGTTTTCAACAGCAATGTGTTCGATATATGGTAACATCACTTTTTAAAGATAGGAATAGGTAATGTGATGACTGAAATAGTGAACCGGAAATAATTGTTGTTAACTACTTTGAGTAGTGCAGCATCGTAACGCGTTTGAAAACTTATTTTAGATTAAATTTATCCATTTTTCAGTCTTGTATTTCAGATTTTAAATATAACGACGAATCGCTTTACTTTTTGGAATGTTGTAACATAATTGTTGAAGTAAGAATTTTATTGTATGAACTTGATTTGCAATTTCTTTTATAATTGCCAAAATTAGGGCAAAATTAACGTATGAACTTTCAAAGTAGACTGACAGTAGACTGTAGTTACTGTATTATATTTACATTGTAATCAGAACGTAAGATGCGATAAGATATAGTATTAATGCGTATGATGCGCTAAAATTTTGGTGATTGATTTATTCTTTCCGTATTAACATGCCAAAGAAATATCGTTTATATTTTCCGAGAAAAGGAAGACACAGTAGAAGTTTCAAAAGTAAGACTGACATTTTTCAATTAAAATTAACGAATTTGTTTGGACTATATTCTTTTCTATTATTCGTATAATAAACTTCCACCATTATGTGATAATTGTGAATACTATAATTTTGGTTTTATTAAAAATATTTGGTGGGGACTTGGATGATAATAATTAAAGTTAATGCATTTTACAGGAGCAGCTTCTGATGCTGAACCGTCGTTAGAAATACGAGAAGAACAATATGAAATTCATATTGAAAGAACTACTGGTGGACTTGGCTTATCTATAGCCGGTGGAATTGGTTCTACGCCCTTCAAAGGGGACGACGAAGGCATATTTATTTCGAGAGTAACGGAAGGTAAAATTCATTTTATTTATGAATCTCCTTCACACTTTGAAATTGACTTTGACAGGTATCTACCCATCCTTGAAAACCTGGAAAACCTAGAATTTTCAGGGAATTTTTTTATACCTGGAAAAATATGAAAATGTCAGGGAATTTTTTCGAGCATGCTTAATTTTCTTTTAACAATTTCTTGAAATATCTTAAAATCACTTAAAATATCTTGAAATATCTTGAAAATTCTTAAACTCTTTTGAATTCTTTAGTAATTCATTGAAATTCCTTACAATTACTTGACATCACTTAAAATCTCTTAAAATCCCTTGAAATTCCTTAAAGTCATTTAAAATCTGATGAAATCTATTAGGATGTCTTGAAATATTGTGAAATCTGTAGAAATCTTTGTAACATCCTTTTCATAACTCTTTCAAACTCTTTTAAAAATCCCTTGAAATCTTGTACAAACTCTTGGAAATCCTTAAACGGTCTTTAACTCTTTTAAAAATCTTTTGAAGTTCCTTAAAATATCTTGAAATCCCTTTGATTTCTTAGAATTTAAATAAAGAATTGCAAGAGAATTGCTTTAAAATGAATAAAAAATTCATGAGAAATACTTTTAATTTCTACAAAATCCTTTGTAATGTCTAAAAGCTTTTAAAATCCGTTTAATTTCACAACAACACGTAACATTTCTTTAAGAAAATGCTCAAATCTCTCAAAATTCGTTTAAAAAATCTTTTGGTATCAAATAATCCTGAAAAATCCCTTAAAATTTTTAAATAAATCTTTTCAAATTTATATAAATCCCATGAGATCCCTTAAAATCTTTTGAATTCCTTCTTAAAATTCCTTGAAATTTCTTAAAATAACTTTAAATTATCCAAAATCACTTAAAGTCTGTATTAAATCCCATGAAATTCCTTAGAGTAATTTGAAGTATCTTAAAATCCCGAGCAACGTCGGGTGAATTTCTAAAAGTAAATAGTAAAAATATAGAAATACCTAGAAAAGTCAGGGAATTTTTTTTCAGGAATAGAGTAGACACCCTGCTTTGAGAAATCTGAGAAATCAAATAACATTTAAAAAGATTTGAATGGGTTTGTAGGATTACAAAAAATGTCAAGGAATTTCAAAATGAAAATGATTTCGAGTTAATGAAATATTTTGTGGTTAATTTTCAGGGCTATAAGCAAACGATATCAATATCGTTTCACGTGATTTAAAAAATTTTAAGGAATTTGATGACATTTCAAAAAATATTCAAGCTTTTTCAACAATTCAGAAGGATTACAAAATATGTCGAATCATTTTTGGAATTTCAAGATTGCATAAACTTCACGGGATTTTTAAAAATTGTAAGAACTTTGATCAGCTTTCAGAAATATCAAAAGATTTTCTGAGTTTCAACTCCTTGTAATCCGAAAAAAATATTAAATTTTTTTAATCTCTTGCAATCATAAGTACATTGAAATAACGTATTAAGTCCTTTCAATTTTTTGAAATCGCTTGATTTTTAAACTTTTTAAAACTTCAAAATTCCAAGAAATCAGGGTGGCCACATGTTAGGGAAGTCAGGGAAATGTCAGGGGAAAAAAGTTTGTCAGGGATATCAGGGAAATGTCAGGGAAATACAAGTAGCTGTCGGGGAAAATTGAAATTGACATTTATGTTATGTTATTTTTGTCATATATAGCTTTTATAGTTTATTTAACAGGTTTTAGAAGCTTTCCAAGGATTTCGAAGGATTATAAAGAATTTCCAGGCATTCTTTGACATTCTCTGGGTTTCTAATGATTTCAAGAGATTTTCAATAATTTTAAGGGATTTTAAGAGGTTTCTTTGAATTGAAAGGGATTACAAGAAATTTTTATGACTTTTAAAAGATGTTGTGGAATTTTAAGGGATTTAAGGAATTTTAATATTCCTCATGGAATTTAAAAAAATTTCAAAAGTTATTTTTGATTTTTAAAAGATTTTGTAAAATTTTAAAGAATTTCATAGAATTTTAGGAGATTTTAAGAAATTTTAAATATTCTCATGGAATTTTAAGAGCATGTGGTAGAGGTGTTTCCAAGAATTTTTTTTTTAAGAGATTTTGATGCATTTTAGGGAATTTTTAAGTTCCTTATTGAATTTTAAAGGATTTTATGGAATTTATGAGATTTTACGGGATTTTAAATATTGTAGTGGAATTTTAAGGAATTTAAAGATGTTTCTAGGAATTTCAAAAGATTTTAGCGAATTTTAAGGGACTTGAATAGGTTTCCAATAATTTTAAGAGATTTTGACGCATTTTTCGGGATTTGATAATTCCTCGTGGAATTTAAAAATATTTCAAGAGATTTTTAAAATATTTTGTGGAATTTTTAAAGATTACATGAAATTTTAAGAGATTTTAAGCGATTTCCAAGGTTGTCGTGAATTTTAGAGATTTTTACGCATTTTAAGTGATTTTAAGAGATTTTTAAAAGATTCTGTAGAATTTTAGGGGAATTAAAAAGATTTCATTGAGTTTCAAAAGATTTGAAGTGACATTACGCGAAATTTTTGAAAAATTTCAATAGCATTATTATTGAAAATTTATTCGCATTTTTAATACTTTTCTGTCAGGGAAATTTGTCTGAAAGTCATGGAAATGTCAGGGAAATTGACAAATTGAATCTTGTGGCCACCCTGGAAATCTCTTGATTTTTTTTTTAATTGCTTAAAATTCTTTGAAATCTTTTAAAATTTCGGGAAACTATTTTTAATCCCAAAATATACGCTACATTTCTGTTTAATACCTCGCAATCTTTTCAAATTCACAGTATTCCTATTAAATCCACGAACAATTTTTCGTAATTCTTTGAAATGCTTAAAAATCTTTTAAAATCTTTAGAAAGTCGTTGGCATCTCGTAAAATCCCAAAAATTTCTTTTCATTCCCTCAAAAAGTAAAAAAAATCTCTTAAATACTTTAGAGTTTTTTTGAACTCTTTGAAATCTTATAAAATTGCTCTAAGTCACTTAAGACCTTTAAAATCAATTCAAAATTCCAAAAATCGTTTGAAATACTTTGAAAAATAATTTGAAATATTTTCTAATCTCTTAAAATGTTTTGAAATCCGTTAAAATATCTTAATATTATATTACTTTACCAGGGGTGTTAGTTGAAATTTGCCAGTTTTACTCATACATGTCGCTAGAGATATGTATACATTTCTATGATTTGGCCTCTATGTCATATTTTTCTATGGACAATAACCTTCAAAAATACACAATTACATTCTGCCAAAATAATAGCATCATAGTTGTTTACCTCAGTGAATATGTCGAGTTTCGTTCCAAGTAAATCGCATTTGCGGCATTCGTTGCTTTTCTTATTTCATCAAAAGAAAAAAGCAGTTGAAGCTCATCGATTGCTGGTAGAAACTTATGGTGAACATGCTCCAGTGATTAGAACATGTGAGACATGGTTTCGTCAATTTAAAAGTGGAGATTTCGATTTAACAGACAATGAACATCCTGGTGCAGCGAAAAAGTTCGAAGACGAGGAATTGCAGGCGTTATTGGATGAAGACCCAACCCAATCGCAACAACAATTGGCACAAACACTAAATGTGACCCGAGGAGCAATTTCCCAACGTTTAAAAGCCATGGGAAAAATCCAAAAGTATGGAAAATGGGTACCACACCAACTGAACGATAGACAAATGGAAAATCGAAAAACCATTTGTGAAATGCTGCTTCAACGGTTCGAAAGGAAATCTTTTCTGCATCGAATTGTCACGGGGGATGAAAAATGGATTTATTTCGAGAACCCGAAGCGGAAAAAATCATGGCTTTCACCTGGTGAGGTCGGCCCATCGACTCCAAGGCCAAATCGCTTTGGCCGTAAGACAATGCTCTGTGTTTGGTGGGACCAGTGTGGTGTGGTGTACTTCGAGTTATTAAAACCTGGTGAGACGGTGAATACGGATCGCTACCGACAACAAATTATCAATTTGAATCATGCGTTGATCGAAAAACGTCCGGATTGGGCCCGAAGACATGGCAAAGTTATCCTACAACATGACAACGCACCGTCTCATACCGCTAAATTGGTGAAGAACACATTAAAAGCATTGAATTGGGAAATATTATCGCACCCGCCGTACTCTCCAGACCTCGCCCCGTCCGACTATCACCTTTTCGCATCGATGGGAGTCTCACTCGCAGAGCAGCGCTTCGCCAATTTTGAAGAAGTCGAAAAATGGCTCATCGAATGGTTTGCCTCGAAAGAGAAAAAGTTTTTTTGGAATGGTATCCATGATTTGCCTGAAAGATGGGCAAAATGTGTAGAATCCAATGGTCAATACTTTGAATAAAAAATTTTTGAGATTCCCTTGAGAATTAAGTGTTTTCTTTATTGAAAAAACCGGCAAACTTCAACTAACACCCCTTGTAAAGAACTAGAAGGTCAAAAGACCTCAAGTGCATTATTTTCACCTAATGAGTCCACAAAGGCAGGGGGATAATAATTCATTTCTCTGATTAAATCCAACACTAATTTCAAAAATTTAACCGAGTGCAGTTTCACCTTGTACGCGCAGTGAATTTTAGAAATCAAAGTTAAGTTTAAACACAAAGAATCAGTGCTTGACAGATCGGGCGGCACGCGAGTGTGGCGCGGGTGAGATCGCGAGTGAGGAGTACGAAGGGATCTGGAGGGTGACATCCGACAAGGTCAGAAGTATATTATCTCAATACTATTTGTTTGCTTGTTACCTGGGTGAACCGTTAGTGCTCTCTCTCTCTCTCCCCTTTTGTCCGGTCTGCCGTCGAGATTAGACTAATTAATTTTAGAAACATTTAAATTAAATATAGAAATGGAAACGTGTTCAAAATGACCATGATCCATAAATTGTCAGCTAGCTTTTAATTGAAAATATCCAATTCATTATTTTTGAACCCAGTGTCACTTTCAGTAAAAGTAGCGAGTGAGGTACTCCGACAGGAGGAAGTTCTCGAATCCACTCAAAATATAAAATAAACAAACTAACGAAAGTTAGTTTGGTCTGTTGTTCCTCCAACGTATCAGTTCATTCGGCATTATACTACCATAAAAATTACCCCGATCTAAATTAACAAATAAATTTACCAATTTAATTAAACTGGTTGGTAGTAACACTACTGGATTTGTTCTTAAATTGTTTAATCAAAATACAATTTCTTGGAATAGTAAAAGACAGAACTCAGTAGCAACTTCTTCAACAGAAGCTGAATATATGGCTGTTTTTGAGGCAGTTAAAGAAGCTTGTTGGTTAAAATCCCTTTTGAAAAGCATTAAAATTGAAATTGTAAAACCAATAACTATTTTCGAAGATAACAATGGTTGCATTACAATTGCAAACAATCCAACTGATCATAAACGGTCTAAACATATCGATGTAAAATATCATTTTACAAGAGAACAAATTGAACAAACGGATGTAATACTTAAATATGTGTGTACAGATGACCAGATTGCTGAGCCTGAGATAAAATTTCTAGAGAACCTACATCCCAATATATAAAATTTTTTATTATTGAATACGTTTATAAAAATGTGAAACAAAATTTTTATGATATGGTCTGGTGGGGTTTTTTTCTTGGGTTTTCCTTCTACACCCATGCAACGAATGTTGGACCATTTTAAATTTCCCAAGTGAAAGAAAATAGAGAATGTTGTTAATCTCTATATTTTTAAATTTATAGTTGATTGCTAAATTTGAGTGGGAGTGTTGGTATATACAAATTTATCAACACTTCTCATATCATATTACATATGATTGTTTATTATTTCATATCGCCTTATGGCTCTGTATATGTATTTTATCTACAGGTCTTTTTGGTTGAGGACCAACGAGTCAAGTCTTTCAATCGATCGTTATCGTTGCTCTCAAATGTATTAAGACCTTCTTCAAATAATAAAGTGTTTACCTAAAACAAAGACTTATCATTTATATATTAAATTCACTACTAAACTTTTACCATATTCCAATAGGTTATGGGCCCAGGTACCTTATAAACAATTAAATAAATAAATAATTAAATAAAGTTAAAAAACTGAAAGTGATTGACAATAAAACTTTGTGAGTGAACTCGTGCTAGTGTAACCAGTGACAATGTGTACCGAAGCAAAGAAAGATCCGGGAATAACACTTTTCAACGGTGAAAACTACAGTTTATGGAAACATCGAATACGTGGATTAATTGAAGATGAAGACTCTTTGGCAGTTCTTGATCAACAAATTCCAGAAAAAGTAGATGATAAATGGAAGAAAAAGGAAAGGATTGCAAAGGGAATAATTAGAAGACATTTGCATAATTCATTGGTATTAATTGCAACTGAAAAAGATAGTGCTCGCGATGTGATTCACAAACTCGATTCAGTGTATGATCGAAAAAGTGCTGCATCTAAAATTGCCGTTAAAAAGAAGATGGCGAATTTCAAAATCAAGGATAATATTCCTCTAGGCAATCAATTATTATTATTTGACGATATATTAATTGAATACCGATCTGCTACTGGAAAAACTTTGGACGATGACGAAAAGATCACAACACTTTTGATTGCTTTACCACCTTCATACGATTCAATTGAAAAACAGCAATTAAAAATTATCCCAACGAACAAATGAAGTTTTTGTATG
>JASSRZ010034464.1:39820-51209 GCA_032164315.1 Malacoctenus gilli | reverse complement strand
ATATGTCACCGTGAAACTGACGGATATTGTTTTGACCCCCCCCCCCCCCTCCCTCTCTCTCTCTTCTTTTCTCAGCCCCTACAGGTCCTGTTTGCCGGAGAGGCCACCCACAGAAAATACTATTCCACTGCCCATGGTGCTCTGCTGTCGGGGCAGAGAGAGGCCACTCGCCTGGCAGAGATGTACCAGGACTTGCACAGAGCAGAAACCATAAAGCCTAATATATAAAGAATCCAACAAACCTCTGACTCGTGAATTAAAAAGAAGAAAAAAAAAGTACAAAACTGTTGAGTTTTTATCTCGATGATTAAGTTATACTTAAAGTTTATAGCTCGGGCATTATTACACTGATAACAAATGAGTGTTGTTCATATTGTACTGTAGGTTTGAATCATGCAAATTTTTATTTGAGACGTACTGTTCGAGGGGTTGCCAATGGTGCTGTCATTTCTTGTCATCATTCTGTTTTTTAATCAGTATTTAATGTTTTGAATAACAGCTTCTGTAATTTAACTTGTTTTTGTAAGTGCCTTCTGTACGTAATGCTTTGTTATCTCAAAAATAATGGAAATACTAAACAGGAATGGAGAGGGTTTAACAAAATAAAAGTGCTATCATTATCATCCAATCACACGGCCTTCCGTCTATGTCGTCGAAGCGTTCGAAACGGACGATAAATGCCGGATGTCGTCTGTTTTTCCTTTCTGCCGCCGTTCGGATGACTGTTTTCCAGGTGGAACGTTCGACCCCATCCAAAGCCTTTTTCCATACGGCGATCCGTTTGGTAACTATTAAAATCTACGAAAGGAAACAGTCGGCATGATTATATGGAGCGAGCAGACTGCGGAGCTGCTGCATCATGCAGCACCAGATGGAGTCGGAACAGACCCCGACCCCGTCGCCACGTCTGTCGGACAACACGGTCCGTCCCGCTCAGACGAGGAAAGACAGAAAACGATCCGAATCCGGGTTTGATTCTTGGTGCGTCGACATTCTTCGTGTTGCTGATGTGGGAAAACTGAGCTGAGCTGCTTTGACCTCATTTTGCAACCGAACAGCTTCACCGGCTCATCCGAATACTGTGTTCGACCTCAACCAGGTGCAGTTTACAGATCGATGAAAAGACACACTGAGGACAGTATAAACACAATAATGTAGAACAACCTCCGCATCTTATCTCTCATATTTGGAGACAAGAACTCGCTTATTTTTTCAGCGAACAAACCACTGAAACAGCACGACTGGATCTGAGGATGGCGACCGCGCTCCGTGCGAACGTTTCACGTCGTGACTGAAAGCAGCTGAAGCATCATCGCACGACAAAGTCATCCGAAGCCAAATCCTCTGCGAGGCCACAGAACTGACGGCACTTCGTTGCCAGATCTGAAACTCAAGAGGAAGGATAAGAGGCAACAAACACCTCACTCACAAGCACCCGAAAACTTTTCTCTGCGGATGAATCGATAGAGCCGTGTAAGCATAAAACTCGACCATCGGACTCCTTCATGTTGTAAAAATACTCCGAATACTTAGGAAACAAAGTTTCTGCCCTTGTTAATGTTCCTCCCACACAGGTGCTCCCACTTTTTGGAGTGATTAGACCGCGTCTCAGGCTGCGTGGGCGCAAGGGAGGCTGATTGATTGAAGTGTCTGCCAGTCTGCCGCGACTTAATTGCTCCTTTTAGCAAAGGCCACGTTGTGCAGGTCGCACAAAAGGAGGCCTTCACTCACGGCTCACGACGACATCGGCGCAAAATGCAAACACGCAGCAAGGAAAATGAGTGTCGGTGGTGGAAAATGGCTTCAAACAACTCGGGAAGAACAAATCAATGCTCAACTGTTAATACTTCCCAGAATAGTGCAAATAAAGACAGAGAAGTCACCCTGACTGGACCAGAGTGAGCCAGAAATTCAAATGATTCATGCAAATTGAACCCTCGTTGTTTGACAGCATTTCAGTGAAGCCAAACACTGGTGGGTTTACCCACTGCCACAAGATAAGAATGCAGAGACCTTCAAAATAAAAGCACCACATGGTTTCCAAGCTCTGCACAATAAAACCCGCTTTACGCGTTTGTCTTTGACCACTTTAAGGAGCTACTGGTTCGAACACATTATTTCCACCAACAGATGGTCACATGTTGGTTCCTACTTCCAGTTTTGTCTTTAGACATCACAGCCGCCTGGTCTGGGGAATAACTCCATTTCCGAGCATAAAAGTTCATTAAGTTTGATCAGATATGTTACATTCTTAATGACCGAAGTTCATAGAAAAAAAGCAGCTTCTGTGTGAAATGAGACGTACCGGCTCCTCCTGCGGCTCTTCAGATCACTCCACCTCTTTGATTTTTCCTGCGGCCGTGTCGGGGTGAAACGGAGGCAATCCTCGCTGAGACGTAACAGGAGCTGCTTCTCTTCCCTCGGCGTGTCAAGGACGCAAACAGGCAAGCCCTCAAACGATTCGACCAGCTGGCCAATCAAAGCCGGAGCCGCATTTCTTGGCGCCTCCGCTCCGAGCTGTGATCGAAGACACGGAGCGCGGTCGCGCCCACCTGGCGACCGGCTCGCAGGCCACACTCGCACCTTCGCGGTCAGGTGCCTGTGATTAAGAGTTTATAGGTTAGCGCTTTTTAGAGTGTTTTTCACCAGTTCCCCATTGAGGTGGAGAGTCGATGCTCATGCAGGTCTTTGCTGTCGCACACCTGATCCAAATCAATGTGTCATGACGAGGCTGTTGAACCATTTCTCTTGAGGATCTGTTCCCACCAATGGAAACGTGTTTCAAAAGGTTCTAGAGCAGCACGTGGAGGATAAAGCGCCCGAGCGCGTCAACGGGCGGTTTCATCGAACGCAAGATTCCACACGAACGCACCGATCCGTACTGTGTAACGCAATCTCTCTGACAAAGCTGCGAATGGGCCGGGCCGAGGGGACGGCAGGCGCTCTGCAAAGCGCGTCCGAGACCTTGTTTTCATCCAGCAGCGTACTCGCGCTCCTCCTCCATTCAGCCGGGATGAAAGCAAAGAGGGGAAACACGGGGACAAAGTTCTGGCAGGAGTCCCGCTCCAGCAGGGAACACGTGAGGCTGAAAGGGGGGGGGGGGGACTGAACCATTGAGCCGAGGCCGTGTTTCCCACCCGCAGACCCCCCCCACCCCCCACCCCCCGGCCCGCAGCTCTCCGGCACATTTTAAACAGCTCCCTGCTCCACAACACCAGATTCAGATGAATAAATTCCCATCACGCTCAGCGGAGGCCTGTGAACAAACAATGCATGTGGATCAGGTGTGATTGGGGGAGGAAGTTGGATCCGTGCGGGACGGACAGGAAAGCGAAAAGAACGGTTGCTTCCAGGATCAGCAGAGGGAAAAGTCATCACTCCCTCTGTTATGTTTTCAGTCTGGTTTGTCTTTTTCCGTCCGTCTGTTTGCAGGAGGGGTGAGGGGCGGGACGAGAAGCTCATCTGGTGGTCCAAAATGGCGAAAAAACACATTTCTGTGGCTTATATCAGTGGGTGGTCACTTGGCGGAGGTTTGCGCTCTCTGAGTGCCTCTTTCTCTCGCTCAAAACTGCTTTAAGTCGTTAAAAAAAACAACCCAGCCCATCTGAGAATGACAGGTTGAAGAATATAAGATAGAAAAACTGTCACTTTTGACAATACAACGTTCTGGTATTGTGTTTCAGAGGGGAAAGAGTACTGAAAGAGTACATTTGAGGGTCAGCTGAGTATTATTCTCATTTCTCTGACGCAACGTTCTTCCTCTCTCCATTTTCGCTTGTTTGTCGGCCGTTTTCACCGAAGCAGAAATGAGAAACACATTGCCTTCGCTCGTTTGTTTTGTTTCGTGAGAGGAATTGTTTCTCTGGCGGAAAATAGTCTGCAACCGTTCGCTGACCTGGACGAAGGAAAAGCGACGACGCTTCTGGAGAACGACGCCGAACCACAAAGAAAAAAACGCGTCCGTTTTCTAGGAAAAACGGTGGCAGTAACTCCAGTCGTGTATGTTTCATAAATCAGTGGCCTGAAAACACGTAAAAACTCCTGGACTGTTCCTGGATGCCGGACAGAACGACTTTGGAGCGGCGGTAAATATTTAAAAAGGAATAAAACAACCGGAAGATTCTTCTTCGGTCAACGGATGGAAGTCGCACGTGTCTGTGGCTGCAGGCTGCTTGTGAATCTTGTTCACTTTTCCTGACGACGTGCAGCTGCGCGGCCTGAATGCGGCTGTCAAACAATCTCCCAACCATCAATTTGGCCTTGGCAGCTGGAAGCAGCTGTCAGACAGGCTGTCATTTTCTCATTGGACTGATTGATGCCTGAGCCGGAAGATTTTCGCGCCGTCGGACGAGAGACCTGATCGCACCGAACGTCCGTCTCTCTCGTCCGGCGTTCGCAGGTCGGAGAACGTGTTTTGATGAGCGGACCTCGTGTTGTCCCATCAAATAAAGTGTTTGTTTCACTGAACACGACATAAACGACAGTTTGCCAGTATTAATCAGCGGATATTTGTGCGAAAATGACACCTCAAGTCTACCTCCTGTTGTACTTCAAGGATCCAACGGATGGGTTTAAAACACATTCGCTGTTTTGTTATTCGGCAAATTAGAAGGTCTTTCGAAGGGGGCGTCTAAAGGTCAAACCACGAATAACGAGTGGGCTCATCTTGAGGCTCGGTGTCGGAGCAGCCGGGGGTCCGAGCGACCCCCCACCAGCGGACTGACAGACAATAGCGCAACGTAGGTACAATTTAAAGCAATTTATTGATTTATTGATGACAACAGATGGGTGAAAATGAGTCGTAAGACATTTCCATCGATCGCGGTCATCGCAGAAGGCTGAACATCTTTTTGGGGGAAAAGTGTTTGTCTGCAACAGAATCTGATTTTGTTGCGGGAGCAAAATAAAAAACAAAACAACAAAGAAAAAACAACAAAAAATGGATGAAGTTCATGGACGGACTGTCGGCGGCCACAGACCCAGAAAGTACAAAGACCGACTGCACACTTAATCGCCCGGTTAAGTGTTGAGGTAATGTATAAAATACTGTTCGGATGAACGGGCAGAGTACAATCATTCAGACATAAAATATGTACATACATGGACCCCTTCAGAAACACATCTTTTCCACTATTGCACGCTATGATTGACGGGAACTGCAAGACACTGCGAGACACTTTGACCCGAAGAGAAGTACCTCGGTTCTCAGCTGATGCTTCACGCTTCAAACCGTCAACGTAAATAAGTCGGCGGGACGTCCGGAGTGGGGGGATGGGGAGCGGCCTCGGCCTCGGCCCCCCCCACCCACCCACCACCCCGCTCCGCAGAGCATCAGATGCTCTCTGACACCCTCAGCAGGACAGTGTTCAAGAGAAGAACAGGAAAAAACAAGCTCACGAAGAGCAACTCCAAAAGAAAAGACAACGAGGAATGCAGAGCTGAGTAGAATAAGGTCATTATCGGCAACCTAAAAAGCACTTGAAAGCAGTTGAAGCAGTTTCTTTTCTTTTTTCAACTTCCCAACTGATGATATGAGACACGGTGGAAGAGGAAGGAGACAAACGGCGCTCGGAAGCTTTCGCCTTCGTCCCGTCAGCCTAAAAAAGTGACGAGTTCCTTCGTCTCTCTCTCTCTTTCTTTGTTTTTTTTTTATACACTTCGAATATATCGTCGGGAGACGTCAGCCGGCGTCGTTCTCGACTCAACCGATGAGCGGCGGGGCCCGTAAAAGTGTTGAGGGAAAGAAAAAGTGCATCGTATTTTTTCTTTTTTTTCTCAAATACTTAGAAATAGCTGAACATTAAAAACAACACTCTTATAATAATAAACATCTGAAATATTATCTTCTGTGGGTTTTTTTTTTCTTCATCTCACTAGTGCAACAACAGACTTGTTTAAATAAAGAGAAAAAACGTTATTAACCTGCAGGCAATCAAAGCTCTTTAAACATCTAATAATTTTCTTGCCACAGTAGCAGAACAGTTAAGAAGGCAACTCAATGATTGATGCGTGAACACAAACATGCCAACATTATACACGTCGCTCGCTTGTTGTTTTTTTTTTATAGAAATAAATAATAGAATTATCATCTTTATCCTCTTCTTAAATAATTTCCATCTCTATATGACTCTGATGCACATTTAATATAAAGTATCTAATACACAACTGCAATTTCAACACTACTGTGATACATAATATAGTTCTCTATGTTCATCTTTCGGTCGACTTTGGAGAGAAAATGCTTACAGAGTGAAGACCTGTAAACGTCACCGCTTTCCACTCAGATATGACCTTAACAGTATAGAACATCAAATGTTGGTCATTTCCATCCTCTTTTTTTGTCGTTTTAAACAAACGTTATGTACAGAGTAGCTGTTGATGAAGGCAGGATTGTCTTAAACTGAAAATCCACAAGTGCTTGGTGTTCTTTTTTCTTCTTCTGTTGTGCCGTAAAAGTTTTACGCGTTTCCCTCCAACGCATCGTTGTTTTGTTTTTGTTTTTTCTTTGATTGGTACCAGTGTAGGATTATATGAAGCAGTACTGGAAGAACATGAAGAAACGGACGTCTGCGCTCGTCCTCGATGCTTCGACCTGGCCGCGCCGTCCGCGCGGGACGCGGAAGCATCGCGCCTGGTAAACACTGGGGACCACGGCGGCCCTGTCAGTCCACCGGGCCGCGCGTCAGACACCTCGCGTGGCCTCGCTCGCGCGTCAGACTCTCGCCCGTTGAGGTGCGCGACCTTCGGCGATGAGGACCGCTTCACCGCTTTTTCGGAGACCTACTGAGAAGCTGTGTGCATATTCCTATAACCCAAAGTGACCGCGAGCAGAAAACGGGGGCTCTGTTTCCAGAGCTGCCCCGGAGATTTGACTATTGCACTTCCATAAAGCCGGGGGGGAACTCACCGTTGGGACGGTTTTTTTATTTAAAAAAAAATCAATGCAGCAGAAAAAAGCCTGACTTTTGGTCCGAAATATGGGTCAACTTCTAAAAATGGTGACTTCCTGGCTCCCCCCGTGTTTACTGCTTCAGTGTCACCCTCCAGTGTGCCTGGAAACACCCGCATCTTTGACACTCCAGTGTTTCCAGCTCAGGTCCAGGCTGAGGAAACTGTGTACGAAACCAGTGGAATTCGGCGCTGGAGTGTCCACAGCGAGTCCCACAACTGTACGTATTGCTACCCATACGCTCCTCTGAACTGCAGCCAGACGGGTTACCTAATCTGAAGGTGACACCGAGGACCCGACCTCTTGGTATCGAGCGCCGCCAAGAAAACAGTTAAGATGACACTTGTTCCATGCAGCAAAAGGGTACAAGTGTCGCATCACATCAGCTGGCGGCCTGCCCCGCGGAGCTGCGGAGAGCCGCCAGCAGAGGGAGCCAGAGGACACCAGCTGATGAGAGAAGTCGAGGAGCCCTCGAAACAGGATTGGCACGCTTGAGTTCGTCTGAAACCCAAATGATGTACGAACACGACGACACCCGACACCTTTTAAACACCCAAACACTTTGTCTCGTGGAAACACAACACCGTATGTTCACATTTGAATCGACACCCCCCCCCCCTGAAAATCCGAGTAACTTTTGCCTGAAGCAATTGAACGTCTGCCTCTCGTGGTCCCTTCTCCCCTCGTTAATGGCACATCGGAGAAAAAAAGAAAGGAACAAAAAAAACTCCCCGCTCGCTGGGACGAGGACAGACGGCGTCCCAAATGGCGCCGATAACATGGAGTCCTGCTGTCTCGCGCACAGACAGGTCTGCAGATTCCACAAATATCAAAAGCACTGAATCTGGCTTGATGAGTACGCGAGGAGGGGGGGGGGGCGATAGAGGAGGGATAAATGCGTGGTGGTCATGCAGGAACAGGAGCGCTTTGGGTGTTCCAGGAGAGGAAGTGGGGGTCCTTCCCCTGCGCGTGGTGCCTGGAGGAGGTGCAGCACGTTATCTGTCCAGGGTGGAAGCAGGAAGTGTTTGAAAACCGTTCAGTGTTTGGCTTCAGCAGGGCAGGACGAGCGGGATGGAAACCGTGAACTCAATCTTCCCTCGGTGGTTTGTTTTCCTCGCGTTCGATCGGACCGACACGAATCCCCCTGTCGACCGCCGATTGAAAGGAGTCAGGAGTTCACCCGAGACCGGCTGCCTGTATTTGTACTTCGAGTTGTGTATCCCGCAGGCGAGCTGAAGGTAGTTTTGGGGGTCCGCGGATGGTTAAATTACAGCGCTGTCACCCGGTCGCTGAAGAAACACCGCCGCGCGACGAAAGCCGTCCGCAGCGAGGTGGGAACGAACGCTGACGGGATGACAGGTCGACTCTGATGTCAGCTCACAAAAAAAGGGAAAAACCTTCCACTGTATGATGGGACCACCAACAGTTCAGTGGTCCCGAGGATATTACTGAAATATTTACTTCCAATCGTAGGTATTTTTGTGGTGCAGGTTTGTACTCGTGGGAAATGCACGGCGGGTCTCGGTGCTGGTTCGTCACGGTCGTCCTCCGGTGTTTCTCTCCGCGCTGCAGATGCATTCAATCCCATGAGGTGGGCTCAGAACAGCAGGGTCTTTGTTTTGTTTTTTGGGATCGGCTGGAGCCCCGGCGGTCGCCGCTCTCTCCGGCTCTTGACGACGTTAGCAGAGGCTGTCGGCCTTCACGTGGAGGATTTTGGAGAAGCCGGGTCGCTTCTTCAGAGCCTGAAGGGAGGAAGAAGAGGAGAAGGATTCAGAGTCGCGCCGCACCGCGAACGCCTCGTCGCCCGTTTCTAACTGTTCCAGTTTCCGCCTGTTTCATCATGCTCGGTCTTCTTTCATCAGCAGTAACTGTGTACAATCACTGCTGTGTGATGAGCAGATGCAGCAGCGGACTTTTGGCTTTCGTGCTCTGAGAGCTTCACTTCTTCGGGGCCTCTTTAGCGAAAGGACGAGCGAACACGAGAGATGAACTGTTCGCACCTTGCGGAGAGGCGACTGCGAGTATGTCAGCGTCCTGTTCTTAGGCTACAATGGAAATGAAATCCTCTCAGCGCAAATGAAAACGAAGGATTTAACGACCTTCAACGCATCACGAACAGATCGGATCGAAGAAACACGGAGAATATTAACAACCAGCCGCTGCGGGAGAGTCAGGAGACGACAACGAGACGACAACTCTTTGCAGCAGCGTTGATGATTTTTGTACAGTGGTGGAAAAACCGTCCAAGGACACTCGGGTGGTGACAGCTAAAAATAAACCAAACAGACAAATTTTTAACTTCCCAGGTAGCGATTAAAGTCACACTCAACATGACTCTGCACTGGGGTCAAACCAAAGTGTTAAACAACAAACGGACACAACGATTCCAAGCGTTAATGGTTTTTTCAGTGCGTTCGTTCTGGAAAAGATGAAAAAAAATTAGATTTAAAGGATAAAAACTGTAGTTTCAGCTAAACTATTTAGGGCACAGCTGCATCAACAGACCGCTGGCGCCACCCGACTCGAGGTGGGCTTTTTAAAGATGCTGCAAAAATGCAAAAAAAACCCACCAAACTACTCGATTGAATACTTTTTCTCCACCAAAAGGCAAAAGATCGCATGTTTGACAACAAGTCATGTTGGTTCAATGAGTGTGAAATCGTGAGAGCGTTCACAAACAGGATCGTCCTCGTTCACTCTGGACAAGCTCAGCGGTTTGTCCTCTGAGTTGGGTCACTTCACCTGCAGCTTGTTCACCATCTCGTCAAACAGTTTCCGAGCTTCAGGGCTGTTGGGGTCCTCGAAGTAGTCTTCGATGCCGATCTGGACTACGATGGACTTGAGGTTACGACAAACACCTGCGAGAATAGAGCAACACATGAAGATGATCCTGGGACACAGGAGGCAGAACTCAACAAACTGGGAAAAAAAGGTTTATCTCTGAGAAAACATGTAAAATGTAAATCTAATATATTTTAGCATCAACACTAATTTTTATTTTTTATTTATTCTATATTTTATTCTTGATCTTTTAATTTCTGTACTTATTTATTAAGTTGTTTTTTTTATGAATCCCTCTGTCTTGCTCAGACCTGTTGCTGCTGCCGTAACGTGCAATTTCCCAATTGTGGGACTAATAAAGGTTCATCTCATCTCATCCCTTCACAGTAAAAAACTACAGCATTAATGCAACTTCTCGTATAATGACCTTGTCAAAGTTACCTCCAGTAAATCATTTTTAATAGCTATAATTAAGAATTTAATGCTGCTGTCAGAGAGCCAGAGGGACAGCAGCCAAACGCCTCCCTGGCTCTAGTTTCACATGCACTGTCCCACTTTTCTTTGCACTCACTGTTGAAGTGAAGGAGGGCCTTCGGGGTGACCGGGGTGGAGGTGAGCACCAGCATCTCCAGGCCCTTCAGTCCCTCTCTGCAGACCTCTGCCGCCACCTCCTGGTTGATTTCGCTCACGTGGTCCAGCTCCAGCACTTGCAGGCGCATGCAGTTCCTCGCTGCACGGTCCGGAGAAGAAGGAAGTAAAAAAAAACTGTAGTACACAGCCAAGGTTACACGAGGACATCGACTCCTGTTGACTTTTGTACTGGCTACAGCTGATGTGCAAAAGATGTGGAGAATCTGCTCGTCAGTTGTTGTGTTTCCCGAAGGTTTTCTGCAGTCTCGCCGCAAACGTTTTTTTTAGATGGCGCAAAAACAACAAATTTCCTGTTTATAGATTGTGATTCTAAACAAACTACGTTTGTAAATATAACTCCATGAGGAAAGTTTACCCAGAGACGCCAGACCCTGAATCCCACATCCAGCTCCGCCCACACCGAGCGCACGGAGGTGTGGCCAGCATCGTCCAATCGTCTGCAGGCATCGATTACTGAAGCGGGCAGGTTGTTGGCTGAAAAGAAACCCAAACAAACAACAAACCTCCATCAATATTTATACCACAACAATGGAGTACTTGTTCGTGTCACTTAAGACAACACTGCTGTGTGTACTCTCTCATGAACTTGGTTTTGTGTGTCATCCTTTCAAAAAATTCTAGTTTTGTGAATGCGGCACTGACGTAACGGCTCGTTGACGGGTGTTCCTGGCCATTTAGAGGGCTGCAGTCCATCGATGTCACATTTTCAGAGCCGAGTAAACCCGAACAGATACTTTTGTTTCGCTGGCCCTTACCATGGATGTAGCGGCGCCACCTGTAGGGAAATGATGTCTCTGCAACCAGCTCCCAGTGCCCAGATGACCTCCTGGCCCACTGGATCTGTGGCACTTCTGGGAAAAAGCATATGAAAAGGCTGAGCGCCGTTTCTGAAGGCAACTGAAACTTTACACGACAGACTCTGTGATGGACGCAGAGTGCCGGATGCAAAATCGAAGGGGGGGGGGGGGGGGGGGGGGGGTGTGTACCGCTGGCAGATAACGAATGACT
>JASSRZ010034464.1:22721-39810 GCA_032164315.1 Malacoctenus gilli | reverse complement strand
CCCCCCCCCCCCCCCCCCCGCCCCCCCCCCCCCCCCCCCCCCCCCCGGGGGTACCTGTAGGTTACAGCCTGAAGGGCTCGGCAGTAGCAGCTGGCCAGCCAGAGGGAGCGATCGGTGAGCAAGTTGGGGCAGTGGGAGATCTTCAGAATCAGCAGGTTGCTTCCTGTGGCCTTTAACAACGCCTCCAGACCCTCCTCCAGACAGCCACTTAGATGGAAATGCACGCGAAGGTCAACAGAAAAAGACAGACAGAACAGAAGAAGTAATTCTCACGTCGCTCAGCACTTCCTGCTCTTTCTTTTTTTTCTCTCTTTTGAACAAAAAATGTCCTTTTCCTTTTGTTTCTTGCAGCATAAACAAGTAACAGCGAGTCTCCTTTCTCCCTTTTCCTTTCCACTCAAACCGGGCATCTGTTTGCCTTCTTCCAGGAAATGAAAATTGATATTTCCACATGCTGAGTTTAATCAGACAGCACCAAAATGTCAGAATTCATCACTTCTCTTCCTCCTGTTGGCGTCCTCTCATCAATCCCCGCTCGAGGAGCCATTTGGTGTGTTACGCAGTTCAGCTGCTTGCAGAGCAGCGCGCTTGTCGAAGCCAAAACAGCGCAAAGCGCCGCGATAATTGCCTCGCAGGGACGAGGCAGTAATTCGATGGGAACCGCGTGCGGCCGAAGCGCTCCCGTGCGCGCTTATCGCCGAGCTGCGTCTCTCACCGTGTGCTTTTCAGGTAGTCCTCCTTCGTTTCCTTCTTGCCGCGCTGTCTGGGTTTGAGGTTCTGCAGGATGAGCGAGTGCGTCTGCGTGCACCACTGGGACAACGTGCTCAGAAACTGCAGAGGGGAGAAAACATGGCGAGATAAATCACAGCGCCGCCTCCTCGGCAACCGCCCCGCCGACGTCGTCGTCGTCTCCACCTTGGAAGAGATGCGCGCGTTCTCCAGCAGCACCCGGGTCCACACGGCCGGGTGGCGGGCCACGAACTTCCAGTTGCGGCAGACCTCGGCAGCTCTGAGCAGGGTTTTGGTGTCCAGGTAGGTGAAGATGCAGAAGAGGGCGGCGCGGATCTTCAGGATCTCCGGACTGATCACCTCGTTGGACTTGGACGGGCTCTTCTCGTGGCGGCAGGGCTTGCTGTAGACCCCCTCCGAGCGACCTGTGGAGGGGAGGCGAGTCAGCGGGAGAGCTCGCTTGTTTTCTTGTTGTCGGACGAGTTCTTTTGTCCGTAATTGGAACCTCAGACTCAAATCCGTGGCCCTGCCCACTGTATGAACTGTGCAAAGTAAATAAAGCAGCTACCTTGATGTTGGATTTACAAGACTGGAGAGAAGCGAGCTTGTTGGCTTTCAAACTTCAGTACCTGCGTTACGCTTTCTTTGCGTTTCATTGTCTCAATTACAAAAGACTGAAATTAAATAAATGTTACATAGCGTATCTTAGATAAGTGCTGATAAAATGTACAGCAGGAACAGGAGGTTCTTTTGCTGAAAAAAAGCTTTCAAACCTAATAAAAAGTGGTGCTCTTGTTCTGTCTTCCTTGTGTAACTCTGGCTGTTGTACAACCAGTCACTTAATCACTGAACATTGTGTTGAACGGAGGGAATATCTCACTTTCCATCAACCTTTCATCTGTTTCGCCCTGTTATGAATGAGCCACGTTCATGCTGCTTTTCCTGGGAGCTCCTGCGGCCACTCGGTCTGACTTTCGATCATCACAAAAGGTAACTTGTGTTGGACGTCGCAGCCGCTCTCCGAGTCAACCTTCCACAATGACACACTGTTGGCTGGAATCAAAATAGCGCAGCGTTTACTCATGTAAAGGACTTCTTCTGTAATCCTCTGACCTTGCAAGAAACATCACTTTCTAGGACATTATAAAAGACCGTCTCTATTTCTTGAGCCGTTAGCTTCAAATATTTCTCTTCTAAGTAAACCTCTTAATGAGGACTTTCAGGCTGCTGTCAACCTGCTCTGTGATCAGTGTGAGCTGGTTCGTCCACAGAGGCTTTGTGGCCAAATCACCACCTTCTGTCTGTTCCGTACTGTGAGCTCAGGTAGTCGTTCTGGTTGTTTTGTACCTGTTTGACTCAAAGTGCACTGATTGACACAAGGATGAATTAACGTTTAACTTACATTTTTCATAACTGTGTAGTTTGAGACCAGTTTCCCTGTTAGAAAGACGAAATTTGTTGGGAAAAAAAATACAAAAATCTTTCCTTTTTTTGAATGAATGACACCTGAAAATGTAGTCAAACAAAAAGTCGTCAGAAAAGGAAAAAAGCGCACAGGCGACAGAAAAATCGGTGTGACTTTAACACTTCTGATCTTTGTTTTAACAGAAAAGCAACTTCATTTTTTTCTTCTTAGCTGCTGATTGAGTTGTTAAATTAAGCTTTATTTTATCTTCGTTGCTGTTCACTGATCTATATTTGTCTTTCCTGTTTCCAGCACTCTGCAGTATGTTGGTGCGGTCATCAAATAAGTCAAACTGAGTCAAACAGACTCAGAAACCTCTGAGAAGAGCTGGCTGTATTTCTTTCCCCCTTGCTGCTGTCCAAAAGGACTTTCTGTCACATGGTGGCGCCAGACCTCAAGGAGACGCAACAAAAAAAGGAAATTACATAATTCTTTTTTCATGCTTCCTCTTCTTCCGTGTCTTGCTATCTATTGCCTGTTACCATGTGTCCAATCCCGGCTTGGCTTTTCCCTCCCAGCAAGATTGCTCCTCTGTGACTCATTTCATCTCTGGCCTTGGAAGGCGTCTGCTCCAAACCATCGGGGCTACGAACCGTTGCTGACACTCTCACTCGCTCTTCCTCTTTTTCTCTCAATCACCAGTGCGCACACACACACACTCACACGCACACACACGCACCACCTACGCTCAAGATTGCCAAACGAACTAAAAAAGCCAGGCTGCGTGTTGCACGCTGAGAAGACGCCGTGGTCATGCAGATACATACCATTTCGAACCTGGCACAGACTCTCCCAATCAGGCGAACTACGTCAGAGGAGAGGAACGCCAGGAACACGTTACGTGGAGGAGCGCTTTGCAGCTAATGAGGTGGTCGCAACCCCTTCATGTGAATTTGTCACACAGCTCGCAGGCCCGATTCAACGGCTTCCTCTGAAAGCAGGTGGAAAAAACGCAGCACGGCGGCGGCAGTGGGGAGTTGAAGAAGCGACCAGAGAAATGCACAATCTGTGGTGGATGCGAGTCGTGCAGGAAAGGCTGGCCGGTGAAATTTGTCTCTTGTCTTCTGGCGCGTAGCTCGATATGAGAGGAGGAACTGAGAGAATATCAGAGAAACACTGAAGCGCGTAGAACAACAGAGCCTGAGCACCTCCAGCGATGAACGACTGCATGTTTTTTTGCCCCACAACGGCAACAAAAAAACTCGTCAACAAAGTGTGAAGATATCGTTTAGGAACGGAGTTGGGGCCAAACCGCCATGCAGTTGGCTGAATCCTAAGGTTTCCCACTTCTGACCTGATCCTCCAGGATCATTGCCGCCCTACAAAAAACCTAAATAACTCCACTCATCCTTCTGATTTTAACCTGACTTCAACAAGTGACTTTAATAATCTTTAAAAAAAAAATTAGACTTTTTTTTTTAAGTCAATCAAATCCTTTTATAATGTTTAATCACAAATGTTCATTGGATTCAGCTGCTCTTTGTTTTAAGGCTTTTATTATTTTTGATAAATCTTTTTTTTCTTTGCTGCTGTGTTCGACACAGGCGCAGCTTTATTGTGCTTATTTCAGCACAAGGTGTTTTTTTTGTAAAAGCATTATTTTCTAATGGTTCCTAAATATCACTTTTTCCCTCTGTTTTTGAATGGTACTTCATAATTAATAATTAATTTCTAGTAATGTTGTTAATTTTTGAATTATTTCTATCATTATTAGTTTTATATGTATGTAGACTCCTTTTCCTCCAACTGTAAATACCAGTTTTTCATATTTATTCATATTTATCTATTCTATTTTTTTACTTGTTCTTGTACATACTTCCTGCTGTCTTATATATACTTTTGCATTCTTTGTTCTGTATATATATATACTCTACACACTTCTTTGCATCCTTGTTGCTGTAAAAACTGGAATTTCCTCCTGTGGGAGTAATAAAGGAATATCTTATCTTATTAATACTTATTCCTGATATAGTCTGCAGTGAGATCTGGTCTTATGAGACTGCAGTTCATCTGTTTTACTGTACTTTTTTCCCCATATTTGTGTGTTTTTGAACGTCAACTTATCACATCTGTCTGTGTTTGAAGCTCGGCTACATTTGTTAAGAGTCTCCTCCACGTCCTCTCATGAATTTGGAGAAGGAGCTTTTTTCAGCCAGTGACGCGTCTCCGACAGCGAGTACGAGTCAAGCTGACCCAGATCCACATCCATCGGCCCCCTTACGGGACTTATTTTTAAGCCCTTTATTCGCTGAACTCTTGCTCTGGTGTGTCTGAGCAGCTGGCTGGATATTAGCGAGCAGATGAAGTACATTACGTGGGATTTCTAAGAATAACCGCCCCCCCCCCCACCCCCCGGTGCTCTTAACGACTTCCCGGTGAGCTCCTTACTTGTGTTGGGGCGGTACGCGGCCCTGCCGTGCTGGGGATAGGGCGCGGCGGACTGCTGGACCTCGGCCACCGCTCGCCTCTCTTGCTCCCACATCTCCACCTCGGACTCGGTGGTCCGGGAGCCCACGTCGGACACGTCGCCCTCCTCGCCCTCGGTGCTGTTCCTGTAGGGTCGCCGCTGCCAGTTCTGGATGGCCTGCTTGCGCAGGCCCCAGTTCCTGGACCCGCAGCTGGGGGAGCGCTCGTAGCCCGCCTCGCCCAGCCGGCACTGCATGTGGTAGTACTGAGCCTCGGGACACTCCTCCATGGGATGCATCTCCACGCTGTCGCTGTCGTAGCCTCCGGAGCCCTGCGACATGGACTTGATTCTCCCGGACGCTCTGCACGAGACAGAAGCGGGTCTGCTGTAAATACGACGTCTTTACAGCCGTGAACCAACACGTTTAACAGCGATTATTTCCTGCAGCCTGAAGAGACAACCAAACAACACAACTGTTGTCTTTGGGGAGATGTGTCTGAGAGATGAAAAACAAAAACAAAACATGAATGTGAACTTCAACGTGCGCCTACAGATGGCGTGCTGCTACACTGCAAAAACAGGCCGACGAAAAAGAAGCAAAAATATTCCTGAATTCAGTCAATTTATCTTGTATTAAGCAAAAAAATCTGCCAATGGGGTAAGCTTCTTTTACTCGACAAGAATTCTTAAAAAAAAGCACAAAGTTCTCGCCTCTGACAGACTGAAATGGGTCTTAAAATGAAGCAGGAAATCTAAATTCAAGTATGTAAAATCTCCAATTGACCTTATATATGTTTTCAGACTGTGGGAGGAAGCCAGAGTACCTGGAGAGAACCCACGCATGCACAGGGAGAACTTGCAAACTCCACACAGAAAGGCCCAATCTGGGCGTGAACCCTGGACCTTCTTGCAGTGAGGCGATGGCCCGAACCAACACGCCACCATGCAGCCCGTTTGTATCGTTAAATCGAGAAGTTGTACAAATGGTCTTCCTCTTAAAATGAGGCAAATAACCTTGTTGCTGCACTGGGTTTTATTGTGAAACATTTCTAGACCCTGTTTTTGGTTTATTCCATCTCAAAAGTAGCTGGAATATCTTATAAAGAAATAGTTAACCATGCTTTCTTAAAATCAGATTATTTTCCTCATGTAAAACATGCTTGTCAACATTAATTTTCTTTTTTGGACAAAAAATAAGACTTATTTCCTTGATACAAGGCTTTTTTTTACTTTCTTGAAATTCCTTGATTGCAGTGTAGTCAAGCATAAAGGCGACAGGTTGGCGGAATCCGACGCTCAACGTAATCGGCGTCTTGATACGTGCGACTCCGAAGTGAGGCAGGTGCAGGGACGTGAGCCAGCTGCATTTCAAGAGACGTACAGTAAAAGGAGGGCAGCCTCTGTACACATACGCTGATGGAGGCCCCGAAAATAACCTTGCAGCTAACTCAAGTAATGAGCAGTTACAAACACCAGCCTCTCAAAAGTAGGACAGTTTTTCTCTGTTTCTTCCTCCCTCGGCTCTGCCTCCTCCTTTTTCCCTGCGTGGCAAACCTTTCATGTGCATCATTTTAAAATGAAAGACACTCGACGGCGAAAACCCAATCGGCACTCGCGTGCAAGGACGAAGTTAAACTGCTCCAAAAATAGGAATCCGAACCTCCTAAAATGAAAACAGTGGCTGTTTATGAGTCGCAGGGTTTAAAGTGAAAAACCTGAACTTCTCTGCAGATGGTAATCCGATCAACGTGCTCTACTGTTTTGTCAACAGACTGTAAAATCAATGGAGATAATGTGCGACATGTAAAGTGATGAGGTCTCGTGATGATCCCCCGCTGTTACGTAACAAAGAGACACTTCATCAAACAGCAGCGGGGAGCAGAGAGGAGGAAACGCTTCCTTTTACAAACTGTAAGGGGAGCTGATCTCAGACCATCTGTGGGGAAACATAAAGCCGCTCGGTTACCACTCGGAGAAACGCGCTCCCTCCCGTCTCGTCGAACAATCGGTGTTGTTTACGGATCCTTAAATCAATATGAGGACGACTCGCAGCGAGCGTGTGAGATTCGGTGTCCTGCGAGCATTGTTCTCCTGAAAAATTGGGCCGCCAGACACTCGCATTCGCAGTGACGGATTACGGGAACAAATGGTGGTTTTTCACACGTTTTGTTGCTTGTTTGAAATCAATGGGAGTGGAGGGAGATTTACATTTGTAGTATTGATTCCTGAACATAAACAGTGTTGTCCCAGGAACTCAATTTGCAGGTGGAAGCAACGCGTTCAGGACTGCGGGTGGGAAAAAAACGGGAATTTGATCCTCCAGTACTTTATCCAAGGTGATATAAAACATGGAGGCGCCTTGAGAAGAGCAATAGGAACAGCTGGGAAGTGTCGGCTTGGTCTGGGACCACAGAGAGACCACGTTGCATGAAACGTCCGTCGAGCTCGAAATCGATAATTCGCTCACACTTGTTGCTCACAAGAGGAAATGACCTTCGACGAACGTCGTGGCCAAATATCCCGACAGAGGCTCTATAAATAACCGAAGACAGAAGGTGGAGCTGCTGGTTTGTGGGTCACTGAGCGTGCTGTCCCGCCATCAGGGTTTTTTTTTGGGGGGGGGGGGGGGGCCTGACAGGTTCGGTGTGACGTCACGGCGGGAAGCACATTCGCATACCAACTGGAGGGGGGGGATGACAGGAGCGTTAGTCAGAGATTATGGCACAACCATGTGTCTGAAATCTCCAACCGAGACCCAGAAATACTTCAATCGCACCTCCTGGAGTGAGACGTCCAACCTGCAGCCGAGTGTTGCTACAGAGTGAGAGTCTCTGACTCAAAACGGGAGCCATATTCCTCACATGTCAGTGTCGGATGCTGTTTAGAAATAACATCAGAAAACCCAGTAACAGGAAAATGTATTTCGTTCAGTGGTTCTCAGACTTGTTACACCAAGTACCACATAAGAAAAGACTTGGTGCACCAAGTACCACCATGATGACCAGCAGTATTCAGTCGTGTAGCAGGCCAATCAAAAACAAGGGAGAGGTTTTATTCCTAAAGAAGTATATTTCATATGCTCAGCCACTGTAATATTTTACGCAGTTTGAACCATAAAACTGTGCTTAAATGATGATTCAATTGAAAAGTATAGCACATACCAGTTAAATAAACATTAAACTTCACTAAATATAGAAAAGCAACACAAAAAAATGTCCTGTACTTGTTTAAAAAAATCTAAACAAGCTGTATGCATAACTTCGAGCAACAGTTCTTGCTGTCTCAGTTTCATGCACTGCTGTAATGGCTTAAGAATAAAAACATTCTGTGATTCTTTGGCGTACCACTAGGGGGAGCCCCGCGTACCACGAGTGGTAGGCGCACCACACTTTGAGAAAGGCTGATCTAGTTTATGAGAACTCGAGAGGTTCCTGTGAAATATGAGGATTTAAACGCTGAAATATCAATGAAAAATCTCACATTTGAGCAGTAAAATTCAAAGATGTTGGACTAAAAGTCTAAAAGAGACAGAAAAAGAGCATCATCGCGAGTCTCCTCCACTACTGAATGAAGCAGATTCATAAATACATATTTTAAAATCTTGGATAAGTCCTTTCTCGCTCGAAAGCAGCAGCGAGCGAGCGAGAGCGCGCGCCCGTGTCGGAAAGCTCCCCGTGACACGGCGCTACTCTGGATGGATTACGTGTCAGGCTGGAGATAAAAGAGCGGCTCTGCGTGTCAGGTGTGGAGCCGAGCCGGAGACTCACCCTGTGCTGGGGGAGGAACGTCTCTCCGACACCTGGTACATTCCTCTCGTGCTGCCAGAGAGGCTGGAGTTTCTCTGCGGGGACGAACACGTGAAAAACAGACAGAATCGTGTCAGTTAAATCGGCTATTTTGTACATTTCTTGAGCCTAAAAAGCATATTGTCCAAAACGCGACGGCCGTTTTTGACAAGCTTCTGAACAGTTTCAGCAAAGTTATACAGGAGGGGAAGCTTTTAGTTGAAAAACATATAAAACACCCTGAATTTTCTGCCCAACATTGGTCGAGTGTTCCTCGGAGGCTTTTTGTGATAGAGTTGCCGTGACAACATTTATGGTGCATCGTTACACTCTTAAAGAAGAGCAACAACAAACCAACCAACCATCATCCAACTCTTCTCATGTTACTGCTTCTTCAAAAATGTCAATAAATTACCTCAGTAGACAAAAAACAAGCATGTTTTTCAACTCTGAATTTTGTTGAATCATCCAATCAAGACTGAAACAACTTTACTGGGCATTTGGTTAATGTCAAACATGGACGTCTTCGTGATGTGGCGAAAAAAGTGATAAACGAGAAGCACCGCTGTATCCCTGGACCAGACCTGCTTCCGTCCATCGCCACCTGACTCGACTGGAACTCAACCAAAACCTTCGTTTTTCATCTAACCAGTGCCGATCTGCGTGTGGAATATCAAAAGGATTTGTTACAAATTGCATTCTTGTAGAGCGTTTACAAGAAAACCTCTACGCAGTTGTGATCAGATGCGATTCAAGGTGGAAGATGCTTGTTAAGACTGCTGGTCTCAGCCTGTAGAGATATTATGAGATAGATCATCAAAAAAGGAGGATTTCTGCTCTTTATTGTATCAATTCAGTTCCTATTTCGGTGACAAAACAAGTGAACATGAGAAACAAACACGCAGATTTGTGTACCTTTGAAGTATTCTGTGTGTTTTTATCTCATTTTTTTTGTGCGCTTCAACTTTTTAGCGCTTTATGTTGTTTTATGTTTTCTTCGGTTTCGTCTGGCTTCCGATTCCTCATCTGTCTTGTGGAGCACTTTCACTCCTGACCAAAGATTTTAACCGAATGGTCGTTCAAAACCAAATCCACGTGTAGCAGGTCGTCTTAAATATTTGGTTGTCGCTCTGACAGCAGGTGAGAGTTTATTCACATGTTTGGCTGTCGGTGTGCGATCTCTCACTCTCTCTATTTGCCCGCGAGCAAAATCCTCCCAGACACTTTTTTTCCCCACACATCACTCAAAGCCACCTCTGCACCGGAGCGTGCACTGTGTTTGTCTCTGTGCGTGCGGGCGCTTGCGCGCGTGTGTGTAAATTGGTACCAGGTGGAACTGTGTGTACCGGAGCAGCGACACGCCACAGAGGGCAAAACGTGCACAAACACAGACACTGTCGCCGCCTCTCCTTCTTCTCTCGCTCGTTTCTGGTGAAAATGGACGGAGGAGAAAAACTGACAAAACAGAGTCGGGGGGCTCTCGTTCAGGGACGGACCGCAGCGAAGACGGAACGGGACCCTTCTCCAGGAAGCTGGACGGGCTAACCAACATTCATCTGAGGGTGAAACTCCAGTCTGGTGGCGGATGCGTCTTTTTTTTTAATGTCCTCCTGCATTTTTCCTTCCACATATCCATGAAATACCATCACATTCGGCTCAATATCTCTCATCTCCCTTGGGGAAATAATAAAATACGAGCCGAGTTCGAGGGAGCCGGAAACAAGTCATCACTGTCTGCCCCTCGCTGTCATTCCTGAAATACCTCTGTGGCTCCATATCCCGTCTCCTCGGAGATGAGGACGACCTCGCTGAGACAGAGCGACGGAGAGGCAGGCGGTGAAGGTGCGTGGTCGTTTGGGTGACATCTCCGGGCTTCCCTTGACAGCGAACCAAGGTGCCAAGCAGCATGTGACTCCGCGCTTGTACTTGTCACGTCGATTATTCACCGTTCTACGACGCGGCGTCATGAAACCGACTGATGTTCAAGTCCGGAGAGAGAGCGTCCGGATTCGGAGGCGGCCTTTCGGGTCAATCGCCAGAGAGCCATCTATTTGAGGCCGCTTTAAAATTCCACCTCTGTGAAAATGAGGCCGCTTCACAGAGTTCAGGGATCGTGCTCCGTTCCCGCCTCGCTCCTCCGACAACCAATCATCGTAAAGCATAGCTGACAATTTCGCTTCGTTTCGATTCGGAGGTCAAACCACTGCGCTGGAGCTTCAGATTTCATATATTTGCAGACAAGATCTTAGAAAAACAGCAGTTTTCGACTGTACGTTTATTTTGAGTCTGTATATAGTTTGTTTTGTCACATCTGAATGTACAATAACATGTTATTTTTTTTCAGTTTTAGGCGTCGTACTCAAGATGCCTCATCAAAAGTTAAAATTTGTGAGGAAGAAGGTTTCCTGGGAGGTGTTTTGTTTCGTCTCGCTCACCAAAAAAATGCATAAAAAGGCACAAGTGACCTACAATGTAGGTGACGAGAGACATATTGCGAATATCCGTTCATTCACTGATCTGAGGTTCTTCCTCCGGATTGCTCAAATAAGAAAGACGAGAGTTTCTCTCGGGCAGATCCGTATCACAACCCATCAGATTAGAAATCACGCTTGAAACCTTGAGCGAGAGCAGGAACTGGTTTCCATGGCAGCACACACATCCGTGCAATGTTGAAACAGGTCACCTCTCCTTTTTTTTCCCTCTCTCTCTCCCCCCGACGTGTTGGATAATGATTTGAATAAGTGACATTTTAAGCACAGACGCTGCCTGCTTCTACTTCTCCTTTTAATGATGTTGTGAGGTGAATCAAAGCAGAGAAGTGGTTTCAGGTGGAGGACCGAGCGGACGGACAGACGGACGGACCACGTCCTCAGACCGCTCTGGTCCAAACTGACACCACACGAGGCTGGATGCTGGACGGGGATCCCGTCTCCTCTCTACGAGGCCAAACGTTCGATGATCAGGCATCAAGCGACTCGTGTACAAGCGTAGAAAAATGTGATGCGATTCTTCCTTCATCGATTTCTTCTTCGAACACTTGCTTTGTTTTTATTAGCTCGTCTGTCAACTGCGTGAACGTGACGCTTCCTAAGTCTTCATGGAGCAATAATTAAAGCTCATTCAGGAATGAGACCGCATCAAACACACACAATGTAAAATCAGCCTTAATGATGAAAATGGGAGAGTTAAAGCAACAGAAATGATTTTACTGAAACTAAAACGAGACAAACTCCTCCTTAATTCCGCTTCTACTTCTGTTTTTGAAACAAAGTGGCTCCAAACACCTCAACTTGTATCTTTCATTTAATCTAAGCGTGTGATGCCGAACGGAGTGAGGTCAGAGGCAAATCCTCTGGAACACGCTTCAAGTTAGAACGTCCACAATGTTTTCTGGCCTATCGCTTTAAAATCTGACCTCATTTATGCAGCACAAATATATTAGACTGTTGCATTTTGTTTTTTTGTTTTTTTCAGGCTTCTGATTAATCATGTAAAGGTTCTTTCAGAGAGGTCACTCCCACGCTCTGCTGTGAGCAGGAGCGAGCGGCTCGGAAACTGTGTTTAATTCTTCACTTTTGAAATCGCTCGCATGTCAGGAGCGCTTCAGAGGCAAACACAAAGACGTCTCGCAAACACCAGTCTCAACCTCGATCCTGACGAACATCTCGGAGCGTCCTGATCACTACGCATCCTCGTGCGGAGATGAATCACCATATTGGTGGGATTGATTTCACACACGTTGAGTTAAAGTCAACAAAATACAGCCAACAAAGAGGTTTTTCGCAGCACGTGATTCTCCACGCACTCCCCTCCAGATGTGTACCTGCCGTCCGTTGCCCTTGGAGGCCTGCAGGCTGCAGCGTCCCAGGCTGCCGTTGGGCGTGGTGCCGCAGCTGCTGATGATCTGCAGCTGCTTCTCGGCGCGGTCGGCGCGGTCCAGGAGCTCCTCGATGAACTGCTGCAGGCGCACCTTGGCGTTGGCCTCGCGCGCCGCCGTCTCCTGCAGGAACTGGTCGATCTGGGCGACCTCCCTGTGCGCGGAGCAGAGGTCAGGCAGTGTTAATGGGACGCTCCGATTGACGAATGCAGCTGCGCGACAGTTACGTGTTCACATTCGACTGTGTTTTTTTTCTTTCTCAGAACATTTTCGGAACATGTGACGACAGAAGCTTCTTTTTCCTGGTTCCTAAAGACCTCTTAGTATAGACACCAGCTGTCCTGCCCTTTATGCATGGGGGGGGAAAAAAAGCACATTGAGGGCTGGCGACAGAGAAACATACACAATACGAACACCAAGAGCGAGCCGGAGAGAGTCGGGGTGAGAGAGCAGCTGGATATTTATGCTGCAGACGCAGCAGGGCCAAGTTCCCGTCATCTCGGAGGACATAACGTTACCAAGACACAGAGGCAAACAAGCCAGGAATTCAGCGAGCATGAGCGCTGTGGCTGTCTGCAGCCTGCTCGCTGCTGTATATTTCTTCATCTCGCTGCAGCGAATCTGCTCCGACATCTGCAATTTATGAATGAATCATTACGAACGCGCACCATCTGCCGACGCACCGGTCCCAAATGTTAAATAACACGAGAAATTTCATATTAATTTAGACCGGATTAGGATTTTTTTTACATGGAGACGAACCAAATGTGTGCTGTCGTGTGATTCGACTTGGTACAGCTCCAAACACAAAGTGCGATTTCAGAGCAGAGAAACTGAATTGTCTGACTGCAAAGACACGCAAACAGAAGCTAAAGCAGGTGCATTTCCATTCCGGCCTCAGTCCTCTGGCGACAAAATGCTCAGTTGATCCTCCAAACAGGCAGCAACTGTTTTTTCTGGGCACTTGGGGGCAGTGGAGACAAGCGGAGTATCAAGCTTCAGCCTGTCCTCAGCTTGTGTGTGAATGTGGCTCCATTAACGCTGGAGTCGTAGTTCCGGATGCTTCCGAACCCACTTCGTCCTCAAACGACTGACAGTGGCGTGCGATGAAGGGACGCGTCTATATAGTGAGCCGAGTTACTCCAAAAGGCCCCTTGAGTCGAAGAGAGCTGCTGATTCAGGGTCTGTTTGGAGGCTGGAGGTTCCCCCCTGTGGACCACCTCCTTCCCACAGTCACAGCACAGCTTTGGATCTTTCTATGCGGGCTAATTTTTGTTTGATTACAGACAGATAACGTTCAATGGAAGACATCATTACATTGTAAAAGCCGGATGGAGCCATCTTTATTTTCTGCTTGAAATACATTCAGCGATTCATCTCAGGCTGCGCCGTGAATTGGGGATTTGCGCTCCGGGCCCAGCGGCCTGAAGGAGCCAGGTCTGAACTTTCTGTGCCGAGTTTGCGTGCCGTCTGCGTGCACTCGTGGATTTCCTCTTAATGTCCAAAAACATGCGACTGGTGTCACGAAACAGTCCTCAGATAGGAGTACGAGTAGGGCATCGTATGTCTCTATTTTCTTTTTCCGGCGACCTCTTCAGGTCACATTCTATACTTGGCTCCAGCACATGATTTCTCTCAACTTTCCAAATCCTTTATTCCTGTTTCTTTCTGCCAATTAAAATCAAACTATCACGATCAACAGCCTTAAAACTCTTTAAGGCTTTTATATTAAGAACCAGTTCTCATGGTAAAAACATCAGTTTTGAAACTGTACTCATCAAAGTACAGGAAGATTTGAGCAGACGCTTTACGTGAAGTATCAGTCTCAGATCGGCCAACGTCAGCATTGGTTTCACTTGTTATCCAACCAAAGAAGGGAGTTTGTTGTGTTGTAAATCATGTCGTAAATCTGATCTGGAAGAAGCAAAACGAAGCACGAAAAAGCCACGATCATTACAGCAGAAAAGGAAGAAGTAACGCACAGTCCAATCCGTGTCCTTCTCCTTTCAAGACGTTTGTGCCTCTCATTAGGATTCCTTCTCGTCTGTTTGATGTCAAACATCTGATCCGAACAACCCCGATGAGATCCAGAAGCATCCCACAACAGTGACGCTGGGCAAAAAAGATCTCGTGAAACGGGGACATTCTGGGATTAAAATAGTTCCTGACATAGTTCATATTTCTTTTCTTCAGGCAAAAACACGACTCCAGAATTAGTGCCAGTGGCCGACTGTGAGGCGAAAATAAAAGATCACGTGTGAGTAAACAGTGAACGAACAACTGCTATACGATCGATCCGATTTATACTGGAGTCACTTTCCAGTCACTTGCCAGTCCCACTCGCTACTTTTGTTTAGTAGGAGGATCTCTGGATCATGCAGCCACTGCAGCAGACGATCGTACAACCAGTAAAGTCACAGTTTGAAACTGGAGCTGACAGACGTAAGTGTCAAGCGCTGTGTTTTGTTCACATCTCACTGTCAATAGACCTTAAAGGCTCCAAGAAACCAAATATATATCTTAGTTTTTATCTTGTGTCTCGTTCTTTTATTTATTTCTGGATCTATTCAACAAGAAATGTCTGAAATTATGTGGGGGTTTTTTATGACGAGTATTTTAAAATCAATTTCTCTTTTATGTTTTTGTGGCTGAAAAAAAAACGTCAAACGTCTACGAGCTCATTTTCGAGGCTGACCAAAAAAAAAAGAGGCACTGTCGCTCTACTTTGTATAACCATGGCAACGTGTTTCAGTCTTTTTAGGATTTCCATTTTTAGTACCGGCCTCTCAAAGAACCAACTTTCTTCTTCGAAAGTAAGGCCTCCAAATAAGCAGAAGTGGGAACTGTGCGACTTGGTTTGGTCCACTTTTTGACGGTAGGTGTGAAAGTGAACTGAACCACCTGACATTTTTCTGTTCTTACCTTCGCAAATAAAGATCCTGACACCGGATCCGGCAAAAAAACACCATCGCTGCGGCTCCGCTTTGCACCAACATTCAGACGCATCAGGCCGAAAACAGGCTTTTAATTTGGAGGAGCCACAATCAAACATTTCAGGGTTGAACTGGTGTTTTTGGGTTGTCGATAGTGAGAACAAACAGCAAATAACATCTCTGCTTAGCCAGTTCAAATGTCTCTTGTTACAGCCGCTGCCTCCAACCCTCTTTAGACCCATTAACAAGAAAAATGAAAAAACTGAAAACAACAGCGTGAGGCCTCTGCAGTCACCATGAGTGATGAGTCTCTATCTATTGTGTTCTTGTTTGATTGTAAGAAAAAAAAGAAAAATATTCGGTGAAGCACGAAAGCTCAAATCATCTCAAGTGGTCTTTGCTGTTTTGTTGTTGCATTAATCTCGTCGGCGTCTCTCTGGTTGTGTGGTCATCTTTAAAACACTCCTGCTGCTCCAGATAAGACGCCTGGCTTTCTTTTCCTTCCAAATGACTTCAGTCCTTTTAATTTGCGTCCACATTCGACGCCGTCTTTCCTGTTTGTTTTAATGGCTTTTATAGAGCGCTGCCTTTCGGCATGAAACGCACTGTACAAATCGAATTACTTTGGCCGAAGGGGGAGCGCAAACAAACAGTGACACAACAATCAACGATAAGAATACCATCTCCTTTGTATGATGCGAGATTAGCTTGGAGATATAATCAGATTTACATGAAGCAGTCCTCCATCAAATCAAACCTCTTCCTTGTATTTCTTTGAAATCAAATCTCAGTCGTGCCCAGCTTCGGGCCACCGCTCTGATTGAAAAACGTGAAACACAGGCGCACACACTCACATCAGACACGCTCATACCGTGAGCTCATTTTCACAACACGTCACTGGTTTCCACTCGGCACACTTTACTCCGCTGCATGTCTGCATTTCCCATTACGCATCCTTTTCTCATGCGCGCTGTACGAGACGGCCGTGACGCCATCGCGGACATGACACGCACGCCGGAACAGCGCAGGATATTGAAGAGACGGCGTCACCGGTACTCAGGATGTTGCCGTTCGTAACGGCGGGGAGACAAACGCTGAAAGAGGCATTGAAAAAAAAAACGACACAAAAAGGCTGCAACGAAGCCAGAGGAACAGGATGGAAAAATAACAACCTGTAAGGAGTCTTTCATCAGAGCTCTCATATTGAGACGAGTGTTTCTGCCACAGTGATGGAAGTTACCGAACTTCTGGGAACATTTCAGTACGACAAGGAACGATGCGAGATGATCAACCACTGTGATTCAAAGTCAGAGTAGAGTCATAGTATGGGACTTAGAATACTACACAAATGCGTACATTAAGTCAAAACAAAACAACCACACAATTTAAAGAGGCATTATGTAAGTTTTGACTGAAAAATATCTGTACAATGGCCTTTATATTTGACCCTTTACAACTGAAGCATCGTTTGATGAGCAGACTGACACCGATAATACACCGATAAGCCTGTAGCCTACTTTTAAAAATGTTCTTCAGGTCGGATGTTCCCGCGCCGTCTCTGCAGATGTGACGTCAAGCGGGTCCAGCGTCGAAGCGCTATATCGAATATGGATTTTGTGGATACTTGGAAGCGACCATCAACTCAGACACCAATGGCAACTCCGCGTAAAGTGAAGAAAGTCAAAAAACCCCGTTAAAGCCATTAAAGAATCAAAGCTTGAGAGCGACCGGTGCCGGGCAAAGAAAGGAGTCAGCATCGGATACGCATTTGAGTCTTGGAGGGAGCTCAGAGCCGCGTTGGGGATCAAAAGGGACGCTGAAATGGCTTTCTTTCCACTGAAAAGGTAAGAAAAGATAAAATGGCCTCGTGTTCTCAATTCACAACCGCTGGTT
>JASSRZ010034464.1:5677-16425 GCA_032164315.1 Malacoctenus gilli | reverse complement strand
AGTGACGGATTAAGAAGCGGTACAGACAATGAATGAATGAATGATTCATGCTGCACTTGAAGAATCAACTGAGGCCAAGTTTTGGGGCTGAAGTGTTGGGCAAACTTATCGAGTTATCCCGACAACAAACAGACAAACGGACACAGAGCCCGATGGACAAACTCAAAACATAATTCTAACTACCAAAACTCTACAGACCACTTTATTCCCCTAAATTTTTCATGTACCTATTACATCACCTGCACCTGGCACTTTCTCCTGCATGCGAATATTGTGACCTCTCTGACCTTTGCCCTCAGTAAGCCACCATAGAAGACCAAAGGAAAAAAGGGTTTGCACTGGTAAACATTTGTTTGCTTCCACTCCTGAAAAAACATCTGGCTTGTCAATATACATGTTTACATTCAAAATGTTGCTTTATTTGACTATAATTAAAACTACACATTATTTCAAAGCTGTGTGATGGTCAGTTTAAAGGCAAGTAGGTCGATGTTCATGTGACTCATGACTCATTTGATTTGTATTTTGGTTGTAAAGGTTGCAGACCCCTGCAGAGGGGGGTCTATTATTACATTCTTAAAATTTATATTCAAGTAACTCATCCCAATGAAAGCGCCTTTACCGCTACTAATTTCAGTGCAGTTGAAACACAGGGAAATTATCGTTCTTCACATTCTCCCTCAAACAGCGGGGCCGCAGATTAGTTCCTCGGCTGCCTGCGTAATGGACCGCGAGCTGAACCACAGTCGTAACCATCACAGACGCGTTAATTGCAGATGGCAGTTCGCCAGAAGTTATCTTCTGTGGTATTATTACTGATAATCACGCCGCCACCGTCTCGCAATCAAACCACGTCATCAGGCAGATCTGGATGGGACTCTGTCGGGCAACATTTCGGCGACATACAGGAAAACGGGGCCCGTTTTTCCTGATGGGAGCCAGTGTGAAACAGGCGGAGATTACAATGCCACCATGTTGCATTCCTCCTCAGGCTCCAGTTTCTGCTGATTACAGCTGCTCTCGTTTATTCCAGCTGCTATTAAAACACTCAGCAGCCATGCTTCAGGGACCCCCTCCTATTCATTCACTTTCGACGGCTGCAGTGTTGTGCGCTGATTCTCTTCATGTGTCTCCAGTATGATGATGCTGCTGATGCTGCTGCTGTGTTTTGGTGTGTATTGTTGTCTATGAATGATCATTTTTCTGCGACCTGTGACGTGTGACGTTGAACAGCACTGAACACGCACGCCCGAGGTGTTTCTGCACACTTTTCATAATTACTTACAGCGATGTTTTTAAGAGAAATGATCAGCTTGGCGTCATATTTTTCATACGTGGCACAGCTCGCAGCATAAGACAGATTGTCGGAGGGCGCTTTTTTCCCCCCGGTTGCTTAGTAACGCGTTCGCATTTTTAACATTTGACACACGCTGATGCGAAACATGATGAATGCGGCTTTCAGGGAGTTTCACACAGTCTTCAAAGTGCTGAAGGAAGCACGGTCGTTGCTGCTCTCAAGGGGCTTTTGTGTCAGAATATCCGTGACTGCGTTCTACTTTGATATTTCGATACGACATCCGTGTGCTGAGAGGGACAGTTTGTGGTTACTCCCTCCTTGTTTCACACGCATAGAAAAAATAGCTTGATTTCAAAGGGTCTTAACGGGGGGAAAATGAGCAAATAAAGTCACAGGTATCATTCTGAACGCTGCAAAAGGAGCCAAGACTTCTGCTGAGTCAACAGTTCTGCTGCACATTCACCGACTGTGATGCTCTTTTTCCACCTCAGACTTACTCTGTGTTTTAGAGTCTGAATGAGCTCACTGTTTTACTGCCAGCGTCTCCTCAGAGTCAGACTTGTGTGTGTGTGTGTGTGTATATGTGTGTGCATTTTTGTGTGCTGACATGCACGTGAGTGTGTGTGCGTACGTGCGTATGTGTGTGTTTTTGTGTGCGTATTTGCACAAAGTGCGTGTGCGTACATGCACGTGAGTTTGTGTGCGTACATGCCTATGTGTGTGTTTTTGTGTGCGTACATGCACGTGGCATGTGAATGTGTGTGTGTGTGTGTGTGTGTGTGTGTGTGTGTGTGTGTGTGTGTGTGTGTGGGTGTGTGCATGCATGTGTGCGTGTACATGCATGTATGTGTGCATACGTGCGTATGTGTTAATTTTTGTGTGCGTACATACACATGGACACACACACACACACACACACACACACACACAGTTCAAATACATCAGATAAAGGATAACGGCAACCTTTACATGGTCATGTGACTCTCAGAGTAACTCTTGCCTGCCAATAGCAGAGTGCCAACTCATTGCTTGTCACTATCTGTAGGATGACAGATGGTAAATCACCAATACTTGTTCTAATCATTTCTCTGTGCCTTTGACATGTTTGAATACTGACAAAATAAATACACACGGAGCCCTGCGTTGTGTGTTGCCGTGTGTTTTTAATGAGGCTGAAAGCCTGGCTGTGTCTGACCTATGACTGGCATTCAAACCTGATAATCAGAAAGAAGAAAGGCGATAAAAAATTGGAAGAAATGTCAAAAAGATGCGACTGGCTGTCTTGACTGATAAAAGCTTGTGTTCATATTTGTCCTGCAATGGCGCTCTGGGGTCATGCTTGCGATTGCGCAAAGTGCAGATCATCTAAACATTAATAGAATAATGAGATGACAAAAGTTTAACAAAAATCTTTTTGTGGCCAAAGAACAAAGATGGGCGAGTCTCAGTTTCATTTTTCATTACATTTCTCTATATTCCTTGACACACTTTGTCAGAAGTAATGATAAAGAAACCAAACGACTCTCCCAAAGCTGATGCAGCTCTTTCAAACACAGAAACAAAAGCAAAGAAAAAAAAGCAGTTCGTGAAATAAAACATGAACAGACGCATCATTCTCATCTCTTGCAGTCAATTTCGATGCCGACTTATCTTCAATAAAAAGCATTTTTTTTTGCATTGCGCAGAGATTGTTGGACTTAAAACAGCATCCAGATAAAAAAAATCCAGAGATTAATTTCAATAAAAGCTCTGAAACCCAGAAAAAACCAGTCCGGTCCTGCTCACGGTCTGTGCCACGCGGTGGGACAACTCCGAAAATCATGTTCAACTCGCTTCACAACCGCTGCGATTTATGTCCAAGTCTTCGGTTCTATTTACAGCAGCTTCACTTTGGACTGTGGAGCAGCGTGGCAGATTGATGGCGGGAGCTGGCAGGATGCTGTGAGAACAACGAGACGGCTCCGCTGCCGGCCCAGCTGCTCCCGTCCAGCCCTCCGTTCAGCGCGAGCAGCTGACCGGGGCCTGGAGGACACGGGTGCTCGGCAACGGCAGCGGGAGCAGATGCAAACCACATCTGGCGGCTGAGACTCGCACTATTACTGGAGAGGTGGAGGTGAAGGAGAGCTTGAGTGGCGACGGGTTTTATGCAAAGAGCAGCAGCCAGCGAGCTGTCAGCTATTGAGGGAGGTCCAAGAACGCCTCTTCCAAACACCCTCCAACATCAGAGGTGCTCAGCGGCTTCCAACCAATCGTGTCTTCTAACAAACCTGACTTTAATACGCTCCGCTCGCTCCACTGTCGTCTCATCCCAACTGTTTCTGTCACACTTCACGCAAACAAGCAAGAACAACACGGATGATCTAAATGAGCCTGTGTGAAAACATCCACAGTTCTCTGATCTCCAACAAGGACGCTCTACTGCAACTAGAAAGACTTCACACGACGGCTCACCACAGCCGGATCCTCCGGGGGGGGTTGTTCGCTTCATAGTCAGGCACTGAGAAAGTCTTATCTGAACAGACATTTTTCTTTCTTAGCTCCAACTATATTTTAGCTAGACGACAACCACCAAGGAATCCATAGAGAGACGACTGCTCGTTGATTTGTCAATGGGCAGAAAAGCGGTCATCTTCAGGTATCGGGATGAAACTGAAGTGGACCCCCACAGCACAAGTTCCCACTTTTATCTGTAGAAAACATCCAATAATACAGCGTACGCAGCACACTGTAATTACAGCGCCTCTCGTGCGAGGCCGAAGTTGGTTTACTTCAGCAAGAAAAATGGCAGCATCTGCGCTGACTGAGGTCAAGCACTCTGAGACAGAAATATGTTTCCCTGCTTGTGTCTCACCATCCACTGTTTGTCCCTTCATGCTATATATTGTTTTGCTATTTATACTATAAAAGAACTTGCGCAATGAGCACTGTGACCAACAGAAACACATAAGCACACCTGAATGAAGGCTGCCTGTAGGAGGAGCCTTAAAGAGGGCCCAGAACAGAAAAGCCCCACCCAGGTGTGAATCCAGGACCTCTCTCTATCGATCAGAGTGACGTCTCAGGCCCAGACTGTCTCGACACCACGTCAGATGGCGTCTCCTCAGCTTCTGCATCGGACTTACTGCTGCTTGTGGTTCAGCTCGGCCTCCTTGTTCACCAGGTCCTGCTTGAGGTTGGCCAGCATCTCCACGGAGACGTCCACCTGCCGAGAAAGCTCCGAGGCCTTGTCCTCCAGGTCCTGCTTCTCCTGGCTCAGCCGCTCGCTCTCCTGCTTGGCCCGCTCCAGCTCGGAGCTCTTCCTCTCCAACTCCGCCTGGAGACGGCCTACGCGGGCCGCGATTTTCTGTTCCACCTACAAGACAAGCGAAACCCAGAGTTAAATAACGCCGTAATGCTGGCAGCACTTTGAAGCATAACTCAACATCCACACAAGGGGGTTTACTAGAACACAATATTTAGCACAATATTCCACAACAGTTTTGCGTGATTTTAACTTTTTAGAGCAAAATATTTATTTTCCAACTTGAGAAATTATTTTGTTTTCATCCTATTTCTCTTGCAGAAATGGAAAATTTGCCTCATCAGGGACTTTCATTTGGTCTAGGAGACACTTGATCACTGAGTATGTCAACAGGATGAATCAGCGAGTTGAGTTTTCATGTAATTTCACAGAAAATCCTTCTCTGTTCAATTGAAAACAAGGATGATGGCATTCGAGTGATTGGAGTTACTTCTTTTCTTCATTTTTGAGCAACAACATTCGCTGGCTGCATCAGGAAAACTGCAGCTGGTCGTTTTCTCGCAACCTAACGACAGTTACTACTGGATTCCTTCTGGATTCGGAGTAAAACTCGCCAAAAGTCCAAACAAATTTGCCAAACACAGTTGTTCTTGCTTTCCTCCAAACTTCGTTTACCTCTTCCGACAGCTTCTCCAGCCTCTCGTCCAGCTCCAGCCTTTCAAACGCGCGCGCCTTCAGTCTGGCCAGGCCCTCCTCGTACGCCGCCTCCACCGCACTCGCCGCTACGTTGGCGGCCACAGCCACAGCGGTGCTGGGGTTTCCATGAGGACCCGGGTCCGTGGATGTCATTGCTTTCTTTATGAAAATCTCCCCCAAGGGAAACTCCACATTAGGGATATACCGAGCCGCAGTGTTGGAGTTGGCCGGGGTCAAACTGAGGTCGTCCGCGCACGGAAGCTCGCGGCAGGGGAAGCGGCGCTCCTTCAGGGCCGAGGGTCGGAGTGGCTCGAAGGGGTCGTTGTTGTTGGCGGGGGTGAGGAGGGCTCCCTCGGCCACCAGGGGCAGCAGAGCGGCGGCGTCACACACACTGTTGGACTTCGAGAGGACGTAGAGGGTCTCGTACGTGTGATTGTACTCCAGGTGGGCGCGTAGCGACGACAGGCTTCGGAAGCGCTTGTGCTCCCCGCAGCGAGGACAGCGGTAGGGCAGGTCCAGAGAGGCCATTCCGTGCAGTCACTGCCGGAGGACGGGCGGGCGCTCACGCGGCACAGAGGCAGCGCCAGTGTGGGGGCACGGCGGGCGGGCGCCTGGCAGAGCCTCTCATGGTGACGACGGGACGGCAAGGGGGCAGTCAGCAGGACGAGGACAGATCCCACACGCGACGGAGGGGCCAGGTCACATGACCGCAGCGAGAGGCATCGTTCAGCTGGTCCCGTTCACTCCGTCCGCCGGAGGGTCCATGCCGCAGGTCCTAAACAAGGGGGGGGGGCAATGACAGGTTACAGTTAGCAGCTTCTTGCCAGCCTGACTTCAACACAGACTGAAAAATGAAACTATTTATCATTATTTATTTTGAAAATATTATTTAATAATAATAATATTATTTATTTTAATAATTAAATATTTTTTATTGTTGCTGAAAAATTACAAAAGAAAAAAAATACTGAAAAATATTTGAAAAAACACATTATATTACATGGAATTATAAAAGCACTTGAGTTTTTTAAGAAAAAAGGACAACAGGGCTTTAACAAAAATGCATCGGACGCGACAAAAACAAAGTCCTTCAGAACAAAGTGCTTCGAAATGACTCAACAAACAATTAAATTGTCTGACGAAAAAATAAAATCAAACAAAAAATTATAAAGTAAATAAAAATGGATCCCTCTGAATGGGATTCAAAAGGATTCTTGAGTTTTGCAATGTCCACAAAAAACACTTTCTTCAGTCCTTGTCAACTCAAACTTAATTGTTTTGCCAGCTGTCATTAGCCGTTGTGTTAATTGCAGCAATAAGCACAAGGCTAATATTTTCTGTTGCAATTGAAATGAATGATAGAAAAACGTTGACAAAGTCCGTCAATAACACCTGAAAAAAGCCCTTTTGTGTTGTTAATACTCGAGAAAAAGACCACAGAGTCGAGTTCTCCTCGCGTCTTCACTGCAGGAGTTCGTCTTTAGGCATTTGCAGTGCTGGTTGCTTTCACACAGCACAGACTGCAGCCCCCCGCCCCCCCCTCCCGCCACTCTCTAAGCAGGATTAACAATGTGAGTTTAGTGGTCAAGAAACACGAAACCTTTACTATGCCGAGGGCTGAAAAGAGAACTCCTACGCGCTCCCCTGAAGTGCTCACAGGAAGAGTCTGGGAAGAGCAGAGAAAATGGAAATGCAGCCATTAGTGAGAGTGCTTGTTAGTGCCAACGTCGTTTTCCAGTCGGAAGTCACAGAGGTCAGACTGGATAATGTTAAGTCCTTCACAAAGGGATCTAGTAACCCACAATGGGAGAAAAAACTGCTTTCTCTTGTCTTCTATATTCTCCACATGTTTGCTTTGCATCTCATAAACGCTGCTGAAGGATGTGATTCAGCTTCCCTTGATATGTTCGGAATAACTTCGGAAAAGGTTCGTATAGGTGAGCAACAAACACAACCAATGTTATTTGTTCCTCCAAGCAGCGGAGAAATCATACGCAGAGCTGCGATCAGTATGCCAGGTTTGTCTGTTATTCTCGGCCCAGATTCTGTACAACTCAATTTTCCCTTTCGACTGAGTCAGTCTCAGGCACCAGTGCGCTGACAATAAACATCACGCACTGATACGGGCCCGTACCGATAGCATCCAAACAGCATCTGTACAAACAGCCTCTCTCACGCCGTTTGAGTCTTCCCCCGAGTCGAATCCCCCGACTGAGAGCAGAACCAAGTTCTTTTCAGGGCATACAGGCAAAAATTATGAATACAGTTTATGTTCCACGGGGACTTCACTGCATCACCTACATCAGTGGTTTCCAACAATCTGGAGCCTAAGATTGCCTCCAGTGTTACACCGTTAGAAACACCTCCCCGAAACCACCTCCTCTCGACAGCGTACGAAAGCAGGAGCCTTCAAAATAAAAGCAACGAGCAGTTCGACATCATGAGCGTCTTACTTTGTTTTCCTTTGACATGCCTCGTTGTTGTTTTGACCCTCAGACTTTGCTGAACCTGCACTACACTGAGGGCACCTTCACACCGAAGCTCTTTAGTCCAGAGTTTGTTTTCTTGAAAAGTTTACTTCGTCGTGGTGTGAAAGTGTTTAGGCGTTTGGGCAACTATGGAAACATGTTGTTGTCTCTCACTTTCAAGTTCAGTCTCAGCTGGATTTTCTTCTTCCTTGTGTAAAAGTTTAGTGCTGACAAACACATAAACCACGTCTGCTGATTTCAGAAGGCACCTCGTGTAAAACTCAAGTGTCATCGGGATAATTACTGAGCCCACAGAAGTGCAGGCCTTTCCTACGTCATACAACTATAAAAACATGTAAATAATGCATGTGAGAGGGGTGAAACGAGCAGATTGGGAGTCTTCTTTTCTGCCTTTAACTACTTTGCCTGCGATATTACTTCCACGAAAGGTTAACAGAGAAAAATACCATCTACTAATGACCCATAGTGGGAGCTGCTCTCCACGAAGCAGCCAGTTTTAAGCAAAAAGGTTTCATGTGGTTTCAAACTCACGCACACCTTCAGTCCTAATCCCTCAATCTGAAACGCGGCTCCTTTAAACACTAAACACGGCCGAAAATACAGAATTACAGCAACATGTCTCACTGGAAAACTATTATCATCCCTGTGGGTTTGGGTCGAAAAACAACTGAGCGGAGCTTTGCTGAGGGTGACACACAGTTTTTTGCCAAACGATCCGAGTCCACACGCAGCTTCTGTATCGGCCCATGCAGCAGCGTCTGTGTTTCATTACGGGCCGTTTGGAGTCGCAGAGACTGGAGCGTGAACCAGAACGGACACTCGGAGCTTTTTCGGCTGGCGCGAGACCTGCGGCAGTTATTAATGAGTGAAGCAGCAGGCACGGCGGGTGTAATCACGAATCACAGATGCAGCACGGTCCTCACAGTGGGCTTATCCACTGGAAATCCCCAGAAGTCACACAGACCGTTATTAGACGTCTGGTGAGGCTGGATGCGGGAGTGTACTGGCAAGTCATGCCCACTTATTAAAAGGGGGAGGATTTCACAGACACAGTCACTACACTGCAGGCAGCAGGCATGCCCATCTGCTTGAAATTACTCACTGAGGTATTTAAACGGGCAGGAAATAGAAGGAAGTGAGGCTCGGCTGCCACATGTCACATCCTGCCACTCGCTCAGCTGAAGCATTCCTGCAGACCGGATCGACTGCTCCTCTGAGAGCGACGCGAATCGTCCGCATAAAAAAAAACGCGTCGTCTGTCGACTAGCTTCCTTTTAAACCATATATTTGGTTTTCAATGCTTAAATGGACGAGAAAAACATTTGAAATATAGTTGTGAAAAGGTCTACGTTGGTTGGATCAAGTCATTAAATGTGAGTCATACGGTTGAGTCGTCTGCTCCCCTGTGCAAAAAACTCAAACAGCCTCTTAATATTGATGTTGTGCCATCGGTGAGTCGTACGTCAACGTGAACACATGTGTGTTGGAGGCATCTGTGATCACAGGACAACTGGGAACAGCGTTTGCACAGTGATGTGAACGTTTCTTATCGTTATACCGGAATAGATCAAATAGGCATTGAAAATAGGCCCACATTCAGGAGCCTTTACTGACATTAGAGAATTCCAACAAGCACCCATAGGTTGTTCTTTTCTGAACAGGTTTTGTAACTCGGGTTCCAACTGATGGCACAAAAAGGAATCACTGAGTTAATTATAAAGAAAATACAAAAAAAGGATTCAAATTACAGCATAATGTGATCATATATATAAAATTCTATAAAGTGAGGAACCTTTTGCCTCAATATTACACTGCGCATAGATGTAGCTGAACACTCAGGCACTACTGGACTGTTATTGGTTATTATGTTGGTACTAAGAGAGCCAAGTATAAACTGAGGCAGTACTTTGAAAAGTTTCAGAACGAGTGTTTTAGAGTGTCGTGTTTATCTGGCGCATCAGCGGAGATCCGTCTTTTGAACACAGTTTTCTTGGAAACAATTCGGATCTAATTTTCTTAATATCTTTCAAAACAATACGAGCTTTCAGACGGTCAGACGAGGCAATAAAGTCGGCCCAGACACGGACCTTCATGGAACAGGGCGAACGCTTCAGTCAGACTCTGGCTCTCCACAACAAGGTCATGAGTGAAATGATGTTATCTGGGCTAAATGGCTCTTTATCTATTGCCATTCACGTCGAGGCAGTAACCTGAAATCAAGGGGGACGGCGAGGGGGGGGGGGTGTAAGAGGGGGCTGCGGTGGCATGTCGGCACTCCTGCGGTCTGTTTTCGTCACAATAAAATGGGTTTCTTAACAGGAGGTTAGAAGTCACGGACACGATTCAAGAAAGAGGGAGATCGAGGACGATAAAGTTAATGAGAAAGAACAAAAGTGAAGGTGTGGGAAACCAGAGGTGGAACACACCCGAGGAATTCAGCAGAGAATTATTAAAGCAAACAAAGTACCCACACAAAGTTCCTCGCAGCACAAACAATGTGCAGGACTGAAAGGGTCTTTCGACACTGCTATTCTGCGTCGATGCCGTGTTGACGGCTTCCTTCTTTTTCCCTCTGAGAGCTCACAGACACATCATTTCAGTGGAGCTGTGACACTCTCCCTCAGCTGTTACCACTTTGTGGGTCAGTGGCACGAGGCTCAGCCGGCATTGGTTCGCTTCATCGGGGGGGAAAGATGCTCTCGTGTCCGGATACGGTCTCAAAACTTCATCACGCGCTATTTACCAAAGAAGACACGGAAATACAAAAAGCTCAACACAAACATTTAAACAGCAGCTGAAGAAGTATCAACACAAGGAAATGTATATATGTCACTTGCAACACGATACACTGCAAAAAATCTCAATCTTACCAAGCACGTTTGTCTCATTTCTCGTCAAAATATCTCAAAAGACTTAATATAAGAAACAATTTCTGAACAAGTACCATTTTAGCAAGATATAGGGGCTTGTTTTAAGACAATACAACTTGAATAAAGCCAATTTTCACCTGTTCTACTGGCAGATT